>JACCIC010000269.1:345000-382500 GCA_018907035.1 Sycobia sp. Sy_11 | reverse complement strand
TATGGGGATACGACACGACGATAATTGTAAGAGAAAGTCGAATAAGATGGAATAAATTTCATTAAATTGTGGGCATAATTTTATTAAAAGTGGTTTTTTTTCATTAACTTTAATCACGTAAATATGGTATTTACTTAAACGATTTCATTTTCCGATAATCGACATTAAAGCAAATATAAAAATTGAAAAATTGAAGAAATTCGTTACTTCCCATTTGTCCGTTATCATTATAAATTCTATTTTCGTCGACTGTTCTGAATTAAATTAATAAATATATATCTGATTAATATCGTTCAATCTTTGTACCAAAAATAATTCTCTTATATTGCCAATGAAAAAGCTTATTTTTGAATGTAATAAATTTCATTTTATAGTGTCGGACTAAACATTTATTCTCTGTAAATCCTCTCCTCGGGGTATCCCCTTTTTAATAAATGAGCCATCGTAGAAAAAGATCATTGAATCTAACGATCAATAAGTTCGAGTTGCAATTTAATTGACAAGCCCACCATGTTCGTCAATAAAAAATATATTTTATTTTTATGATTTTACATCTATACGTAAGACTTTATGGCGAATTCAGAAAATTCACTTGATATTTGTTTTTAGTTCTTATCCTATCTTGTAATGAATTTGTTTCTGGTGTGTAAAACGTAATACTTCATTTGAATTAGTGCATCACCGAATTGCGCCTATTTAGATAAAGCAGTATAATGAGATATGACAGTAAAATATTAAACTGCCTATAAGTCAGTGCCATCAGTTCATCCACTCCATGCATGGACATATTAAATCGTGCTTCGTCACTTAATGGCGTTTTATTACCATAACGGTCATTGTGCCACACTAAACGTCACAGTGACGCGTTAGACATTTTTTAATTCACCTACACTTAGATTTCGATATTTCGTTGCGAGTGCGAAATTGTCCAGACAAAAGAATTTTTTTCTTTTCGAAAGCAAAAAAAAATTAAAAAAAAATTAAAAAAAAACCATAAAGCTAAATAAAATTTTCGTTTCTGTCCCAGGCCGTTATACGCAGCGACCCCGCGGCTCGGGGCGGCCCGCGCATCAGCCAATCGCCTCGCAGCCAGGCCGCCGTCGGCCGCGTGATCGCGAGACGCCTGCTGGGCCTCCGGGCGGGGAGGGGGGCGCGGGCGGACGGTCTCGCATGGCGGACGACAAGCCCCGCTGCGCGGACGCCGGGGCGGCAGCAGCCTCGACCGCCGCGGCGGCTGGCGCGACGACGACGACGATGACGACGACGACGACGACGACGACGACGATGACGAGCCAGCGCTCGTCGGTCAGCAGGACCAACAGCGAGGGTCTCGCGAGGAGGGCGCTTCAGCAGTCCGTCGAATCGACGGCGCTGCCGGAAAGGTGAGCCGGGGGAGAGGAGCGGAGATATTTATTATTATTATTTTTTTTTTTATCATCACGTGCTTCGAATAAATTCGTTTCGAGCTACGTGTGTTGAAAGGAAAAAGGATTAGAAAAACGTAATTACCGCGCACAGAAGTTTCATGAGAAAGTTTGACCCGACAAAACCGAAAGTACTCGGATTTTCACAAAGATGAGAATACAAAATATTGATTATCATTGCAGTTCTTAGAAGATTATGGGGAGAGGAAGGAAGAGAGGACGAATGAATGATTGTATGAATGTAAGAAATTTTATTAGGCCATGGGTGGTATAACTCCGTGTGACCAAGGGGAACGATCCAAAGCAGTACGAAAATTAAATTATTATTAATGAGAACTAGCGGTATAATAATCGCATTTTTTTGATAAGACATCAATAGATTTCAGTAATACGAATGGTGAAATAACGTAATCTATAATGACTCAGCATTTGAAATTTCAATACCGAGTGACCGATCCAAATTTAATTCTAGGGCCTTGCAAATCATGTTCGGTAAGACGGGGGTCGATTGTCTTAAAGGTAATCCTGAATTTCAATTCCACTGCTCAAAATACGTCCGCGTGTTCGTTTTAACTCTGTACCATCGTTGCGCCCATTCGCGTTTTTGAACCGATGACATGTAATACGCACAAAATTTTAACTTTGAAAGTGTAATCATGAGTTGGACAACGATGAGACTCGACAGAAAAATCATGAAGAAATCGAAAGGAATTATAGAAATGGGCCCAAGGGTGTATATTCAGAATAAAGAAAAAGATAACAGTATTCGACTCGTTAATAACAACAATAGGAATTACTAATTAGCAGAATTTATTAAGCTCGGGCAAACCTTTTGACTATTTGAAATATTGAACTCTTTATGTTTTTCCTTCTGCCATTAACCGTGTGAAAAATAGAACGAAATTCGTAATCCGAAAATTTATTTATTTCAACATCGTGAGTTTCCGAGACGATTGAGATTTAGCTGGATTTTAACGTTGTTAGTCCGATCAGTAATTCTCGAATTGAGCCGTACATCCGAGGTCTCTGCCATTGTAAGATCCGACAATCTGTCAATTCGCCCTCACACGTTCCACGACAAAAACCTTAGCGGCAGTGATCGATTCCGACTGTCCGCGGGCGAATGCCGAGAAAATCGCACGTTGCCCGCGACCAGGCGACGAGCATTATTAGCGAGCAGCTCGCGGGTAGCAAACACGAACAGTGAGAAATTAAAGATTAACGAGCCAGCATTAAAATTATACTTTTGCGCGCTACTCGCCGTATAATCGAGCGTCGCTCTAGTCCATCGCCCAATGCCGCCGTGATCGTTAAGCTCGATTTAGGTTGAAAGTCAACGGCTGCAGAGGGAGCCGGGTATGGAAATTTCAATTTCCTTAAAACTGATATTGAATCTACCCGCCTGTATATGTATATAGCCGCGTGTATATATTTTTATAACCCATTTAAAACAACCGAAAGATAATACAGCGAAGATTTCCCTAATCCTGCCCGCTCGTTCGCTTGAGGCAACGATCCAGCGGTCCAATTAAATATAAACGCGAGAGTCAATTTTCCGCTTTCCAATTAGCGAGCTAAAAGATTAGCCAATTATTTAGAACGGTTTCCAAATCGAAATAATTCATAATCAGCCGTAATAGCGATAATTGTTATCCCCCTGTGTTTGCTAAATGCGCGCTGTGTTTCTTTATTTGACGATGTAAAGGTACTATTGAACACACTTTTTATTACGCTCTTCACCTGTCAATTTTGCAGTGAGGCCTTTTCCATTTGGCATTCCGTGCACGTAAATTATATAGTTTTCCAGGGCTGCGCTACTGCGCAATGCTTCTGCGAAATTTCATCGACCCTGGATACATTTATATACGAAATTCCTTAAAACTAACAATAACCTTTTGGGGAATAACTTGCGATTTTAATTGGCGTGAAAATTGCACGGTAAATATGAGATTAGGATCAAATTAGAAAGAAAAAAAAAGTGAAGAAGAAGAAGCTCATCAAATCGGGCAAACGTCGGGCTCGAAATCAATAATTCCAATGGGATATAAATAGAGAAGAGGACGCGCTATCGAGAGGTCTGTCGATTCAGGTGATGATAATATAGGAAACGCATTTCAATCGCTCCCCCCCCCCTTTCAGCCCACCCCACCCTAAGCAATTTCCTCGGTTTACATTCCCTTTCTTTATTACACTCCACTCGGTGGACTTGAACAAGCGTCCGTCGATACCGTGGATGGAAAAGGTTGTCCTCACGGTCGCACCCTCGCAAGCAACTCCGTCGTATTTTCTGTATACATGTGTGTCTGTGGGTGTGTGTGTGTGTGTATGTTCGTTCTATACGCGCACAAATCGTTATCGTGGATTACGGGGGTGATGTTTTTTTTTTTTTTTTTTTTTCTAATCTCGTTTGACTTTTACGGAACAGTTGAAAGATTAATGGAATACGTAACCCGGGAAAATTTCAGGTGCATTAGCTTGACGGAAATTGAGCTATGAACTATTTAAGTTCATAATTCGACGGCCCCGTGGGAGAGTCGTTGAAAGACAACAAAAAAAAGGATCCTTTTTTACTTTTACAGTCCGAAAGTATATTTACCATTTAGATAAAAAGAACCAATGTGTCCTAAGGTTCGGAAAATTATACCGAAATCCAGCAAATGTAGGCTCATGGTCATTTTTTTTTTTTTTTTTTTGAATTCAGCTACATCGTCTTAGTTTTCGCCTATACGCGATCGTTCGTAATATTTATTCTTCAGGACAAGAGTCGGGAAATCAGTGGAGGACGCAAGCATTTGGCGTTTCGCTTATTTCATCATGGAGGCGAATTATATCGGATTGACTGCCTTAGAAGACGAAGAAGAAGTGGAGGGTCGAGCACCGAGTGTGCAGCGGAAAGTACAGTTATCGGTCCACGAGCCCGTCCTATGGCCTCTATGAACCCGCATGTACGGCAATCGCTATCGGTTGACACACCCATCGTACACACGCCTCCTATACTATATATAAGTGTGTATATATATATATATATATATATATATATATATATCGTTAATGTACACGCTGTCGTCTATAAATCGAGTCCTAGACTGCGAATGGACCTTCATCAAAGGGTGGAATCGCATGGACCCACATATATGGGTTCAGCATCGGATATCGATGTTACGCAGAAGCTAACACATATATATGTATGTATATATATATATATATATATATATATATATATATACATAGAGCATGCACTGGCAGTTAGACCATTAGATACACACCGCAGTAGTGGAAAGAAAGACGGGCTATAGGGCACAACCATATGTACAGTGTGCGCTTTCGATATAACGCGCCCTTTGCCAGGATTTACGAGGCATCGCGCGCTCGTCTAATTGATCGATGTATGTGTATATATGTATATATATATACACATATATATATATACACACACACATGATCCGATTCCGAAGATGGGTGGCGCGCGCGCGCGCGCGGGCCCGGGGCTTATCTGCACGCGTATACGTGCGCGAACCTGCAGTACTATGCCGGTGGCAAATGGACCGGTGGCAGGCGCGGAGGCGCAAGAACAAAGAAAATAACGACGCTGAGACACGATCCTTCGCAGGAGCCGGGATCGAAGAACGCTTCTACATACATATATACCCCCGGAGAATATAGGGAGAAAGGGATAATTGTACGTTGGGTTCGGGAGGAGGAGTGGGGGGGGCGGGGTTGGCTCTTCGAACTTGAAAATCGGGTGGTGGTGGTGGAGAGAGGGTGGAGGAATCGATTTCAGAGGGTTAGAGGATTATGTATATAATTGAGAGTAACAATTAGGGCGGCTGTGTAGAATCGCGTGTAGCATCGATCCGAGGCGCGACCTCAGCTGGCGCTCGGGGGGGGGGAGATTTTTCGTTCCTTCAGGCTGGTATTTTCTTTTCGTTTCTTTTTTGCCTCCGCTCCTTTAATATTACGCGAGCGGCGCTCGAGGTAATACGACGCACGCCTTCGATGAATTTTCACGACGAGGGCGAAAAGAGAAATATATATATATATATATATATATATATATATATATATATATAAGGGTGTAATAAAATGAATCGCTGGGAATGGTAGTGAAGTTTCGAAATGGGATTAAGAGATTTAAAAGTGGATCGCCCACGTGCGAGTAATTTAAAACTATCGGCATTGTGGATTAATTGAAAATTGATTGGAGCTGGGATGCTTTGAGAGAACTTGCCGGTTTTTTGCGGGTACTTTGAGCTATATGAGAGGAAAAAGTCGTCCATTATAACGAAGGTAAATAATATCAATTATAAATCTAATTATACCAATGGTAAAGTAACAGTAATAAAAAAAAAGCCGTAAATAATTACGATAAATTCAGATAATCGTCGCGAATTGTACAAGCTCCACTCGGTATGTGACGTTTTCAGTAAAAAAAATCTTACGCACCTTTGCGTAATTGTTTCGATCATCTCGTACAGGATCGTATCATTACATTTTAAAATGTTCATAAAATAGAATTTTTGTTGTAATGAATTTTGCACGATTCTTCCAGCGGAAATAACAGCTACACATGGGAAATCGTTACACGATAATCGTGAAAGAAAATTCAACAATGCGCGGCGTTTCGTCCTAAATCCCAGCTGCTGGTTTTAATGGCGCAGTACAGCAGAAAGTTGCTAAAATCATCACGACGGCTTGCTAAATTCGTAAATAATTGTGTTCAACATCGAACAATCACGATTCTAAGAAAATGATTTCGTCGATTTTATCAAAATTTCGATTAAAGCTTTAATTCACAAACGACCATAACGAATGTGCCAAGCGTCCTCCCAGTGATAAGCCCAATGGATTACCGAACGCGAAGCAGGCATATAATTTGAACAGTCGATTTATTAAATTTCTGGCAAAAGCTAAAAACTAGCATACATGAATAGATGACTATTTAAAATGATTTAAGCTACAAATTGAACTTGAGTCAGTTTGTTCAGAATGTCTATTAGCTGCATTGAGAAGCTAATGCTTATAAATAAATCGATTAAATGTGTGTTTATCTCCAAGAGATTTTCTCTCGGTTATATCTAACAAACAGAATAACAAGACGAAACAAGCTCCCATATCGACTTCAATCAACTAAACATCGAAAGGTCAATTATCCACGGGCAAAATCTTTCGTATAAGCGAATGAAAATCTTCGCCGACGGGAAGACATCGACGAAAACAGATCTTCCACGCTCTGGTTCGAGCTGCGCTCCGTCGTCAAAGATGCACTCGCCAGTCTATTTATTATATACACCTGTCAGCTCGATCATGCCGGGTACGACGAGAATTCACAGATACGTCACCAGCCCTGGAAATGCGAAACTTTTTTCTCGCGGCGCAGGGGCGTAACCGTGCCGACAATGGAGAAATAGAAATTGGAGTGGTGGATTATTTTTTGTATTATTAGTCGTACAATTTATTTATTTATTTATTTACTTATTTATTTACTACCTTGAGCAATTGTCAAAGACTTTTAGTTTCAATTAAAATGCAATTAAAAGCGATAACTCTGCACGTATTATCATGCGCTATTTAAAAATATAACGTTCTCCTGTAACGGCTGAGATCTTCAACGAGGACGGATGAATTCAAAAAATAAATTAAAAAAGTTTCGAGCTCTAAGTATTTCCGAAAACAGACGAAAGCCGCTCCGCCACTAATAGAAGCCGATATTATTATTCCTTTGTTTTTCGTTTGTTTAAAAGTCGCTTTTCCATTCTCTTTATCCGTGCACCTGTTTATCCTCAGTTTCGACCTCCCCTGACCTCCCCCCCCTTCGGGCCCCATCAACCACGCGAAATTGTTCAGAGCTCGCGCTTCAACGGATAATTCAACTTGTCGGAGTCACCTGGACTGCGGTACGGAGGAGGCGAGCTCGTAGAAATTCCGCGTCTAGAAGAACGCAGTCGCACGTACAAATATAGAATACGTATCAGCTTTGAGGCGCGGAGCGGATGTCGAGGAAGAGCTCGAATTAGCCTAAATTAATGGGGGGGGGCGGCGAGGGAAGGGGTAATTGTTAAAATTCTGCTGAAGAAAGCTTTCTCGCCCCCCTCCGCCTCTATCTCTCTGCACTCTCATAATTACGCAGCAGTCGCACGAGACGGCTTCGGTCAAGAGCAGGCAAGAGAAAAACAACGTATTACGCGCTTTCTACTTAGAAGATAAAGATAACCGTGCGCGTCTGGGTCGCGGGGATGGAGGAGGGCGAAATTCGATTATATGTAGACGTAGGATAAGAAAAACAGCGATGTCCACTTAGCGAACGCGCGAAGCGAGTGTTGCTTTATATATGTGTATATATATCTATATATGTATATATATATATATATATATATATATATATTATCGTCGAAAAGAGCTTTTTTTCGCAGCGAGAAGCAGCGTGGAGAAGAGAAAGAGAGAGAGAGAGAGACGCAGAAATACGAGATGTCGGTATGCGCAGCTTGAGATTTTCGCGTGGGCGATATGTGTATAAAGCGAAACGTTACCAGGCGCGCTCGTAAAAGCAGGCCAAAAGAGAGAGAGAGAGAGAGAGAGTCAATTTTCGACGAATCTGCTGGGCACTCGTTACATCGTCCCTGCTGTAATTACGAAATTACGATTTACGCCCGCATAGCTGGCACTCCGCTCGTACTCGCGATGATCGAAATAATGTTGGGGTTTCCCCCTCGCCTCTTTATCGCTTTGTCTCACGCACTCCAATCCACCATATATATACAGAAACACACGGATACAGACAGGCGCGCGCACAGCGCGGACAGAGAGATATACAGTCTTCCTCATTTCAAAATCTCTCCTTTGACCAGGGCTTATATATACGTGGAAAAGAGCCCCGTCGGCTCTGCGTCGAATGAAAAGCTCGAACGAGAACAGCTCTGGACGCGCTCTCGTCGCCAGCCGGATATTAACGAATCTATAATCGTACAGTTCGAGGCCGAAATTATAGCGCGGCTCACCCAAACCCTTACCTGCCCCCCCTCCCTCCCTCACCCGCTCGACGACGCTTCCCGTACGTCCCGGAAGCGGACGCGGCGGTCGCGCTCGCGTCATTTATAATGCAGTAGGTTCCGCAACTTTTTTCGACCCTCCCCCCCCCGCCGCCGCGCCGCCGCCGCGTACGCAGCGGCCTCACTTTCGAAACACGGCTCGATGCGGCGGCAAGTGTTCGTCTACTTGGAGCACGTCCAATTTGGCTCCGGTCGTAACGCGAGCGGCTTCGGCGCGAGGCCGAAAAGCTAAGCTCGCCGGACAGCCGAAACATCGTCGGCCCGGCGGGCGCAGCTGCGCGGGCGGACGCGAATTATAGGCGTTGTAAATTGGCAGTTTATATATATATATATATATATATTTTTTTTTTATATGTATACACAGATGTCGGAGGTATCTGGTAGTCATTATCGCTGAACAGATTTTTTTGAACCGTTTTCAGTACGAGGTGGCGAATGAAAATGAGAAATCGGTAAACGTACCGCCTCTTTGAAAGTTTAGAATAATCCAGTGCGAACAGAGCTTAAACGGCCGGATATTACAGCGCGCCGCTTTAAGTTGGACATCGGCGAAGCATTGCGCGGTCCTGCTATTAACAAAAATCTTTCAAGGAGGAGTCCTTGAGATTTTTCTGGTCAGTCGTTTTCATGATTAATCGGACGGTCGTCGAACGATCGACGCGTCTCAAATTGAGAAACGTTCTTACTTTTTTGTACTCTTTCTGGAAACTTGAGAGTTCTGCAGCTTCATTCTTTACATTTTCGAACTGTCTTAGGGGAGCAGGAGTTATTAATCTTAAGGGGCTGTAAGTGGTATATTTCTGTTTTTTTTTTTTTTTGGAAAACTATAGGATAAAGTTGAGGTGGGATCAATTTTACACCGACCGTTATTTCCATTTATCTTATCTCGGATCCGTACTGTCTCAGAGGAGGGAAGAGGTTCGTCATTTTTCCTACATCTCGCCGACGCTGTGGCTGGATTTTTACTTAACTAACCGCGTGTATGAGAAACAAACGAGAAACGCTCCGCGTCTTTATGTATATATATATATATATATATATATATATATATATATATATATATATATATACACCCACACACACACCTACATACCCGTTCGTTTAATCCCTCGATGCACTTACCGGGCCGGTCGCGCGCTCTGCATTAGTAATCCTATGTAAATGGCTTTCGCGACGTGGTGCGTGCATGGTATTCGGTTTTTGGGCGCGGCGGGCGGGGTGGGGGGCGCGAGCTTTGCAAAACTCGCCGTGCAGCGGCGCATCAGCGCGGCGCTCTGAGCCCCTACGCGGACGCGCGCATCAAATACACGGGTCCGTAAACGAGAAAGTTCGCGCTTCCGCATATTTACTTTTGTATATTTGATTCACGAGCGCGCGCGACACTTTAGATTCTAAGTGCATATAGAGAAATATATATATATATATATATATATATATATATATATATATATATATAAAGTGGACGATATAACATTCGAAGTGGGCATGGGAATTAATTCTAACTTACTTTGAGGGAGCTAGGCGAGAAATTCCATTTAATACATCGCATGTTTCTTTAAAATACATGTATATATATATATATATATATATATATATATATATATATATATATATATGAAACTAATTTATATTTCATATTTACTTAAAAGAGTTTAATTTGGTTCGGTAAAATAATAAGTGGAGATATAAAAATTAATTAAGATATTTCGCAATTTTCAATTTTGCTACAGATACCGTAAACGTCCAAGTTAAAAATCAAAAATTTTAGTGTAAATGGAAGATCTGTATCTTTATTTAAATATTTCGTGATTGTAGATCGAACTAAATGAAAAAAAGAAGATATTTTCATTAATCAATCGGTATTTTTATAGTAAAAAGCCGTTAAACTAATCGTAGAAGCAGCAAGTTCTTTGTTTGAATTGAAGGGCGGCAGTGAAACGCGGGATGATATTTATTCTCGTTGAATTTTTCAATATTGTAAAATTATTGCTTTCGTACAAAGCTTCAATCTGAATTAAATTAATAACTATTTTTATCGGTCTTACAGTCTTTATATAATAGTATATTGTGATAATATACTGGCAGTCAGACTGTCCTTGTTTATGACCGAACCCGTAGAATTTTAAATGGAAATACTACTTTAAAATAAAAATTAATGTTCATTTTATTCTGCGGGGGACTATTGTAAACAAGGACATTCACTATTTCATCATAATGCTTTAAAATCTCAATTGACATTTTAGCTTATTTCTGAATTTCGACAAAATTCTACAACAGCATGGTTTTTAAAATATATCGGAGCATAACGACAAAGGAAAGAAAACTCTATTAACGACTACGAATAATAGCGATAATGTGCACTTTTGCAAGAAAACGCGTATACTCGCATTCGTTTTTATTTTAAAATAGAATATTTTCGATCAGAAACTTCCATTACTCAACAAACCTGATTTGGCTTTTCCTAAAATTTTCATGCAACTTACCAAGTAAATCTTCGTTTCCGAGATCTAGCGTATTTTCCAACAAAAAAAAAAATTTCCGATTTTACATAAGCCCGAGTGTAATATCTATTTTAAAAAATAATAATAATAATTTAATTTTAATGAAAATCCCTTACAAACTCGACCTCCCGTTAAATTATGCAAAAAGACGAAAGCCCGAGTTTAAAATCAGCGCGGCCACTCCGCCCTTATACTAATATTATAAAATTATCATCCATAGCCATTAGAGGAGTGGTAGGGGGTTAAAAAAAAAAAAAAAAAAAAAAGAAAGAAAGAAAGAATTTTTGCCGGCACGAGCTGCGGTCAGCACGATTATCATTAAAGATTCAAGAGCGCCGACAAGAAACTGCCAGAACCTAATATTTATAATTAAAACTCGCTGCGCTGAAATTCTCCCCAACGGTCAACGGAAAGAGAATCTCGAATTTCGCGGGGCACGTACGAATGGGGGCGTGTAACGAAGAACAAAAATCAAAGAAAAAAAAAAAAAAAAAAAAACAACGCAAATAAATAAAGGAAACAGAGCGATCGAGCGAGCAAAAAATTTAAATATCCAAACGCACGTGACTAGAGAAACCGAGCGACAGAGGGCGAGTGAGGGGACGCGCGCCGCTTTAAACGTCCCGTTCACGCATGAGCCCGCGGACGACGCGCTGCCGAGCCCCGCCTCGCGTCGCCCTCGCGCGCCAGTGGATCATGAAATTCAAAGGAGGTCCACGTCCACGTGCACCCGGGGAAGGTAGGCCGGCGCGTATGTGTGTGTGTGTGTGTGTGTGTGTGCGCGCGCGCGCCTGACCCGCCGTGACCTCGGGAGGGGGAGGGAGCCTCGGCCGCCAGGGTGAGGATCGCCGGTCGATTTCTATTGCCGCCCCGGAGGCGCGCGGCCCTGCCCAGGCGAATATTCATGGTCAGGCGCGCGGCTCGTCCCCCCTCGGCCCTTCCAACGGATTCAGCGGGCGAAAAAGTCGACCCTCGATCTTTTTACCGAGGGCAGGCCGTCCGCAGGTGTTCGAACGGCCATCGGGCCGGGGGATTTCGATGAAAAGTTTCGACGGCCAGCCGAGGAGGTATTACCCCTCCTTTACGTGGGGTCTACACGTTCGAAGCGGCGCGGGAACGGGGCGCAGAAGTTAAAAAAAAAAAAAAAAAACAAAAAAATAGTACATTGTTGTTGAAAAAAAAAACACGATCAGCCTTTGACGAAGTAAGCGCGGGAAGGCTTGGCGAATAGTAGGAGGCTGGATTGTTCCACTAAACGAACTATCGAGAAATAGAAGGAATTGAACTTTAGAATTGAGATTTTGTGTTTTTTTACCTTCCTTTTATGATAACAAACAATAGTGTTCAGTTGACATTTGAGAGAACACCGATACCCACATCCTTATTAGTATCAATTTTCTGAAAGAATTTTTGCTTTTTTTTAAGAAAAGGACGCTTGTTATAGCATTATAATAGGCTTTACATTTCAGGGGTGTATTTCGCCGTGCAAGAACCTATTTTTTCTTTCATTGTGTTGAATTTCAATGTAATAAATGGAGATTCACCGATTATAAATAGCTATGACGCGTTTAATAACCTCTCTATTCATGTCAAGATCAAATCCAAAGTGTTCTACTAGACAGCTGACTAAGACTACCACGAATATTGTATCGGATGATTGTGTCTTGCAAGACTTATTTCGTTCGTCTGTGACTATAAAAACCCTGCAGGGCGTTTTGAAGAGCCTAAAAGGTTTATTTTTACTTCTCTTAAAATCGACGCTTTTCTTATTTTTCCGTTATTTCCATAGCAGATCAATTATTTCGGGGCTGCGTTATTTTTAATATTGTTCGGGAAAACGATATTTTGAAAAATGTATCGTTGAGTGGTCCATGTATTGTTGACTTAAGCTCCAATATTTGCTTCTCTTAACGTTATTTTCAAACAGCGTATTTTGCTTTTCTACATACATCATCAAGAACGTGACGATGATCTTTTTTTCATGATCTGTTAAGAAGTAAAATCTGTCCATCAGAGGTCGCATGTTACGACGGAAGCTTTAACTAAGATTTCTCCCCAATAAGATAATCTGTACTTGAACGTCGATAATAGAAAGCCATTATTGCGTGAGCTACCTATCCCGGTACACTCGAATGTTACTCTGACTCCCGATGTTGATCAAACATTGATAATGCTTTATTAAAATAATGGAACGTATTAAAATAATAAATGAATGTATATTAAAATTAATGAAATGTTGAAAATACTTTATGAAAGAAAAAAAAAAAACTTTTATCTGTCGAAATTTTTTCCTGATTCCAGCAGTCTACACCACACGCCTCCTCTCTCTCTCTCTTTCTTCAATATACATTCAAAATTAGTTCAAAATTTCATTTAAAGTAAAATGTTTCTTATCTTGACTAATATAATTAGTAGAGGAAAAGTATTTCTTAATCATGGGTTTTATTGCTCATTTGCTTAAAAATCACTTGCTTAAAGACGTAAAAGAAATTTCTAACCAATAATTGAAATTAATAAATAATATATATAAATACTATATATATGTATAATATTCAAAAACCAAATTTGAATACGACTACTTCAAACCCTTTTCATTGTCAATGCATCGAACATTTTCCAGATGAACGCATATTACATACATTACCGGAGAACGCCCCCGGTTCACTGTCTGAGTATCCCTTTGACTCAAGACGCAGATCTCGCTCATCTTTGACACCATCCTCTTCCTTCAAATTTCCGCGCGTGTGTGTTTGTGTGTGTGCTTAAGAGGGGGGAGGGAGGATCTGAAAGTATATCGCACGTACTCCGAACGAAGGATCAAAGAGGGCAGGCGGGCGCCTCGATGGGCTCTTGGCGTTTACTGAAATTTTCTACCCGAAGGTCGCCGGTCGGGAGGTGTTAAAAACAAAGCTCGTCGCGTATATCAGCGGCTAGCTCGACGGGCGCGGCGACGGCTCGATAATGGTAATTTGATTGCCAACTATATAATTTTCAAGAGGCGTCGGTTTATATTCGCCTGCCTGTTTTATAGGCTTCTGTAATCTGAGAATTCGTGTAAATATATACATATATATACAGGGAGAGGAAGGAGGCCTTGCTGGTCGAGCTCGCTGCAAACTTACCTGAAACATAAAAAGTGAAGGCGTGAGTGAGCATTTGTTTGGCTAAAGTTCCCTATTTGGAGCGCACAACTTTTACGACAAGAGTGTAAGAATAATTTTAGATCTTTTATCCATAGACGTTTTTAATTTCGTTGCGAAGAAAAACGAATGCGTTTGCAATTAAGGAGATCGTTTATATAAATGGTTTTTTTTTTTTTTGAATTTTTGTTTCATAATGCTTGGCCAAAATATGTATCTTTCGAATATTCCATTTCATGTATGATAAATACTTCATTAATATATCGTAGCATGATAGCGAGTTACTATGTTCGCTAGTGTAATTGGAATTCTTCGTTAAAAAAATGATCACCACGAACTATTATTTTTAATTTTTCATTTATTTCATCGACGTTTTGGCTTACGATAATGAGTCCTTTTCAAAACTATAATAATATACATTAAAATTATAATGCTTGAATAAATAAAAAAAAGTTAAATATTTAGTTATGCTTAATACTATAATATTGCATTCTTATAGTTAATGAATCAGTTGATTATTAACTCCAATGGAGAGTGACTTGTAAGAAGACGAGACAAATGAAAATTAAAAACAATAGTTCGTTGTCTTTGATTTTTAATGAATCATAGCGTTATATACAAAAATTATAGCAGAGTAACGATAATTACTCAAAGCCCGAAGGATTGCAGAAATGCAATATCCCAATAAGATCCCTCGAAGCTCGACTGGACGACGGGGCGAAACAGGGGGGAAAAAGACAAAAGAACGAAACGAACAGGACAAAGACGATGTTATTTACAACGCCATAGAGGCCCACTACGAAACGTTCGAATTTCGCAGTGGCAGCGGCTTTTTTTTGGTTTACCCATTCTTTAACGACCAAAAAAAAATTAACCAAAAAAAAATCGTAAATTTTCGTAAACTCTTCTATATATAGATGTGTGCGCAAAGAAAAGCGAGGAAGAAAAAAAATTATCTTCGTAAATTATATAGGTAAATATATTCCGCGCTCTCGCCTGGACGAAAAAAAAAATCGCCGCCTAATCAGCCGAGGGCAGGCGTATAATTTTGTACGGCTGGTCTCGTTATACGCCTAAACTTATCTGGCCTTTGAACCATTATATATATATATATATATATATATATATATATATATATATATATATATATATAACTCGAGCGAGATGCAGACGTCGCGTCGCGTCCGGGGCGAAATTTCGAGCAACGGTGGGAGGGGGCGCGATGCGCGGCCGCACATCAGCTTTACGAGCTCGTAATGCCGCGCGAGAGTGGCCAAGGGGACGGGGGTGGGGCAAAAGGGGGGGGATGAAAACTGGGAATTAACGCTCGTGAGAGAGTAACGCGGCGCGTGCACGTTAAGAAGAAGAAAAAAAATAAAGAACATTTGCGCATAAAGTGCAATCAAATGGACAGAGCTATTTCCCTATCGATGATGCAGGCTAATCTCGGGATTGCGCGCTGAAATCAGAGAGAGAGCAGCGAGAGGGGGGTAAGAGAGCTGGAATATCGAATTCGATATTGGCGTCAGGTGTATTTGGAGGGCATAGGGAGGAAGCAGGAGGGGGAAGTCTACAACCACAGTGTAACTGAAGGCGAGCCGCAGAACGAGGTCGATGGATATCTTCGCGAGAGAGAGAGAGAGAGAGAGAGAGAGAGAGAGTTTCCGATTACGGTGTGGTTTTTTGGCGAAAATGCCGACAGTGGCATGAAATTGAAATTCTATACAGCGTCGCGTTATTCAGATGAAATAATAATTAAGTGTCGGAAAAAACTACTGCAATTAACGTAATGTAAATGTAGACGTCAAGGTCAGATCTCCAGCTATATATAATTTCCTAATTATATAATAATACTGGAATTATTATTCCAAAAAGATCATACTCTTTCGGTTGGAAAAACGTATTTAATTATTTCTCCATTTGCTTAAAAGTATTTGTGACGCATGATCTTCTTAATTTTGAATACCAAAACAGTTAATTCGAGGAGCACTCGAATATAAAATAAATTTTATTCGATATAAGTATAAATGGGAAAAAGCTTATCTTATAATTGTATTAAATTTTATAGAATACTATCGAACGATGAGAGCTTCGCACTGTTCCGAAATAATTAATGTTTCGGTTAATAAAATCCTCGTGAACCTTCAAGAGTTGCCTCAAGGCTGGAGCACGCCGCGTAAAAAAGGAAGGGAAAACGAAGAAGGATGAAGCATAAACAAGCCATCTACTCAACGACGCCTCAACGGTGGTCCGAAATAGCGGCCCCGTCCGTGTATCACTTTCCCGAGCGGAAATCTGGCTAAAAGCCCCTTCGCGCTGAATTCGCTCGAGAAATTCAATTCTGCGAGTACTATTTCAGACCGTCGCTTTAAAAACGCGGAGGAAGGAGGGAAAAAAACGAACAGTGGGACGAGCTTTGCGGGTCGGATCGATGGAGATGAATTTCGCGCGATCGAGCCGATGAACGACCGCGAGAAATTCGGCGGGATAAACGATGAAGATTAGCAATCACCGTGCCGAAGGAATTGTAGCTCGATCATTACTTATCTTTTTCTTTTTTTTTTTTTTTTTTTTTTTTTTTTTATACGTCTATAAAATTTATCTTAATTTATTCTAATCCCAACCGCATAATTTTAGCCCCCCGCCGCCCTCGAATAATACGCCGGATTTGACGATTCGGCGTAAATTTGCTTTCGCGTCGTGGTCGCAGTAATCGGACGAAGCCGAGCTGCCGCGCTCGACAAATACACTCGGGAATTACATAATTTGTCGAAGTTTAATCCTGCCAACTTCTCTCTGTAGCCGCGGAGCTTCGTGGCTTGCGCTTCCACGGAACATATCGCGTATTACGTTCAAAGCGCGCGATTCTGAAGGTCGGACTCGCAGCTTCAGTGACGCGCGCACGCTACTGGCAAATTGTAAAGTGTCATACGTACAGTGTCCATAATATTACAGCGTATGTGCGTAGGCCAGGTGACAATTTGAATTCATTGCCCGCGGCGAGGAGCAGTCGAGCCCTCGGGCTATTCTTACGAATGCACGGCGGTGAAATTGACCAGGGAACAACTCCCCCCCCCCTCACTGGCGTCCCGTCCCTCTTCGTCGGGCGTTGGAAAATCACAGGTGCGTCGCGTTTTGAATGGAAAAATCGAACGCCCACCGTGAAACCTCCCAGAGCATCTCCTCTCGGATACAAGAATAAAGTAAGCCCTCTCGGGGCGTCGCGGTCACGCCTGGCAAACAAGGCCAGAGGGCGCCGGGAAGGGGCAAGCAAAAGCTTTAAAAGTACCACAAAAATCCATATAAGTTTTATGCCCACGGATTAAATGAGCGAGAGCTCTCGAATAGCTCCTCGCTCGATATTACGCGTGCGCAAGGACGCCGCGGCTAATCCCCCCCCCTCTCCCGTGGGGTTCGAACTTTAAAGCTCTGCCACTCACGTCTCTCTGTCTATCTCATTCGTGCGCGCACGCTTGATTCTACGACATTAGTACCGTGTAGGCCAAGACCGCGCGCGTAATTAATCCGAAGTAACTGTAATTAATTCGAGGGTCCCGTGACGACGACGACGCCGGCCGATGGGGCAGACAGCCCAGTGATAAGTGGCCGCGGGCTCGGTTCTATATATACATATAGATATATAAACTAGCCGCACACGCACGTCGTTGGCATTGCTGAAAGACGATGGCGGCGGTGCGAATCCTGCGGTCGGGGCTGTCTGCGGTGGAGAAGATGCGCCTGCCCCCCTCTCACCACGATTCGCACGACCTACGGACTGATCTTCTACTGCTGTTACTACTCGAGAAGCTGAAAGGGGAAGAGAGCGAGAGAGAGAGAGAGAGAGAGAGAGAGAGAGAGAGAGAGAGAGCAAGTCGTAAAGCACCCGGCAAGTTTACGACCGCGACGCGTCCCGGATCGCTTGGGGCCAAGATAAAGCTCGGGCAACCGTGTCCGGGGGAGATTATACGGGATCTAAGCCATTGAAAGATGTCGAATCGTTTGGCGCGCGGGCCGGTGGGCGGTGGTGGGGGCAACCTGTTGATTCGGCCCAAGACTATTCGATCGGTGTTATTATACGTTTTGCGAAGTCTCTCGAACCTACGTATAAAAAAAAAAATAAAACAAAGAAAGAAAGAAAAGTCGAGATCCACCGGGAATCGGATTATTTCTTATTTTGATTCATATTAGACACGTGTATGGGTGGTATGTATGTATATATGTATGTATATATATATATATATATATATATATATATATATATACTAAAACTATAATGTTTAGAAAAGCATAAGATGTAAATAATAATAATGTATAAATTAACTATATAAATTATATAGACGATGCTGCTTTATACTGAGCATAACATATTAATTCGTAGTATTAACTTATTTTAATATTTATAATGGAAATTTACAATTTAGGCTGTATTTAAACTGCAGAGCTATACACTGAAACGATTAGTAATTGGTGGTAAAACAATAATTGATTACGTCAACTCATAGTACATAGCAGAAAAACTTATTATCACTAATTTACTTTTAGCTACACGTCACTACTAAATTCAAATCTGATACTTCACTTTGTATTCTCTGTTAAATAACTTAAAGACAACAAAAATAAGTTCGTATCAATTTCGTCCTAAAAATGTTTCGATTTTCATTTTTAACGTGATAACGAAAAGTTCTTGGACCAGAATCTTTTTATACAAAGTTTCATTACGATATCGCAGGTAAACATTATCATTGTACGCAAATAATAACAATAACAACAACAAATAAAGAAAAAAATTAACAGTATATACGTATTGATCAATATTTTATTTATCGACAAACTCCGACGTCCGAGGGGAGCGCGCGCAGCCCAGTTCTCCATTCCCGAGCTCCTGCAGGGAAATTCGCGGCCCGGCGTATTATATGCATTTACATAAAATCGATAAAAGCTCATTTCGAATACGCCGAAGAGGGTGTACTAGGCCGTCCCGAGAGTTTTTATTGTTTTTCCCCGCATATTCAACCTTATTATTTCATTCCCCCCCCCTTTTTTTTCCTTTCGCCTCGTTTTTTTTTTCGTTTGGCCGTTGCTGACGCGAACAACGTTTAAATCTATCGCGCCGAACTTATTTTTGGCTCGCGATGAACGTATATATATATATATATATATATATATATATATATATATATATATATACTGTACGTTGCAAATTGCGCGGCGCTATAGATTTTCCCGGGCCCGGTCCCGATGCCTCGCGTTACAACGCCTCGCTCCGACTCGAATCCGTCGCGTTTCGCGCCTCGGCGCGAACAATCTTTAGCGCGACGATCATAACCCCCCCCCCCACAACCCCACCCCGCCGTCCTCTCCTTTCCCGATATTTCATTTCTGAATTATCGATTCGGCGAAACGTACGGAGATAAGCTCGTCGCACAGGTGAATCCGGGGATACGTCGCGCCGAGATTTCATCGAGTTTATTCTCGTACGCGGATTTGCGAAATTTCCAAGCGACACGACACTATTAATAATCGTGAAATATTTATTCGTGTCAGGGTGGAATATTTATTTAAAACTGGCCGATTAAAATTGCCCGAGATCGGCGTGATTGGCGTTAATTCGATTAAGGTAATATTGATTTATATATACTTATATAAATTACATACTAATTTAAAATATCCAGTTCTATATAATAATTTTCACACACCCCCCCCCCGCATTTTCCTCGTCCTTATTACGTACTCTCGACGGTCTATCTCGCCCGTGGGTGAAATTCCCTACTCCCCTCGAACTCTCCGCTACTGAGCCTTTATTAATTATGTCAAATGGATTATAGGGACCTATATAGTAATGGATCGATATATATATATATATATATATATATATATATATATACATATACATATAGGCGGAGAGCCAGATAAAAGCATCGTAATTCTCGAGCGCGGCCTGGCGTTCGAATCTGGGCTCGCGCGCCTATTGATACAAGCGCGCGCGCAGGGCTGTAAAAATTTTTTTTTATGCACTCTTCGTGCAGAAGCACGTCGTAAACCTTAGCCAGATGATTACAGTCGCATTGGTGGCATTAAACGTTGGGGCAACGTTAAATAATATTAAAAGAGAGAGGGAGAGAGAAAAAAGAGATAAATTTATCGCGTAGATTAAGAGCGAATAAGTTCGGTGGAATTATTTAAAAAAACACCAACGAGAGACTAAAAATAAATCAACGGACAGATAAATACTGAAAAACGTTTAATTGAACGGGAATTATGGGTTTTAAAAAGTAATTTATGAAAAAGAGGGCGTTGTTAGAATTTTACGTGGATTTTCTTTATTATTTATGACGATTCTGCGCATTCCAAGACAAAATCTGTAAATTAATATAAGTAATGCAATAATAATGTGATTTTAATAAGTTAACAGTACACAATATGATAATTTTCATAGTTTGTCAATTGACAAAAAACTTCGTCTTTGCGTCCACCAACAATACAAGAGGCTGGTTCGCGCCAAGTATTCTGTTCTTATTTTTTTCCCCCCTTTTTTTTTTTTTTTTTTAACAAAACTAATCGCCAGCCTAATCGTGAATTCAGAAGGTCAAAGGCATAATACAAGCGTCAGTCTACGCTGCAACGCTCGCGCGCACGCGAGCTAGATCGCGTCGTCGATATAACGCTGGGTAGGCTGAGGTGGGAGGGGGTGGGCGGCCAGGTAAGCACGCGCGCGAGACAGCGAAGGCGTTGAAAAAAAAAGTAGAAGAAAGAAAGAAAGCGACGACCGTGCCGTTAGAAACGTTCGTCTTGTAATTGTCCGGCCGTGTATACCTAAGTACGTAGAGTGGGTCCGAGCCCTGCTGGCCGAGCGACGCCACAGCGGAGCGGCAGGGGCGCGCGGGCGCGCTCGAGATTAGGACCCCCGAGCGGAACGCGTTATCCGATTGGTCGACTGAGCAGGGTTCGCGTAGGATGGGACGATTGGGGGGGGGGGGGTGAGGTCATTCGTTTATTCGGCTCGTCTCGACGTGCGCGCGCGGTAAACGTTTTAGCCGGACTTCCACGGGGAGGAGGGGTCGAAGGATGCCGGTAGTAACGAGGGCGCGGTACGCGCAGACGGCCGTAGTATTATGTGGGCGCTGCTTACCGTTTTCTTCGTATCACAATTCGGTACTTCGAGCGACACGGGCTTGAAAATTCGCGAAATTCTACGATTCTACGTCTTGACGAATTTTACAGTACGATCGGGGGCAACTAAGTGAAAATTCGCAGCGAACGCTCGATGATGAATGTGGGTGGCGGCCGTGTTGGACCGATGAAATTATTAAATAATTTCGATTATCGAGCGATTATGGCGAATTGTTTTTATTCGCAAGTTAAGCGTCGTTCGAGATACGACTATGTCCAATTTTTTTCGAATAAAGAATATAAGCAGAGTATGGTGGATCCTATACCAAGTCACTGAGTGCGCACAATCCTCAGTTAGATCTTTCGAACAAGGTTTGCCAATAGGATTTCAAATATTTTCTAAAGTCACGGTGACAGAGACATAGGTTTTCGAAAAGTTGCAATAATTCTTTATAAAATTTGGAACAAAAGAAATTGGAAAAATTTTATTTTACATACTTGCCCTCGCACAGCTGTGTACAATTGCTTGTTGAAAATCCATTAGTTTACGATTAAACAATTTTGCTTATGATTTCGAGGATTGAAAAATTATACTCATCGTTCTAAATTATCTGGGTAGAATACTAATCTACTCTTCTGCTTCACAGTCGAAAAAGCCTCCCCAACGAAATCTAAAGAGAAATCTAAAAATAAATATACCTATCTACATATATACACACATATGCAGATATATATATATATATATATATATATATATATATATATCCGCAGTCCTCGCGCAATTCATTCGAAGAACCCGGAAATTTTACTGGCGCCCGCTCTACTCAAGATTCCGGCACGAGTTCTGGCTCGATCCCGCGCGCGATTATGCAGAAGTTTTTTTTTTTTACCGTGCCAGCGCACGCGCGCCAAGACGCCCCTTCACGGCGAATGGAGGAGGGAGGGGGCAGAGGGAAGATAGCGTTTCCCTCTATTTACATTTTTCGCTCGCAAAAGTGGTATATATTTCCCCTCCCCGTCGTGTCCGAACCCCCCTCGCTTGGATACTCTGCTCTCTTTTTTGCCGTCTCTCTCTCTCTCTCTCTCTCTCTCTCTCTCTCTCCCGATCTCTTTCTCACGTTCTACACCACGGGCCAACGTAGCAGCGTGTTCCGTACGCGCGCCCGCCAGCGCCGTTAGATCGACGATCCGTGAATTTATATACGAGGCAGAGACGCCCCCGCCGGGGTGAAACCCGCGCCGGCCCGAACCCCCGCCGCCCTCCCATTTTTTCTCGCCTCATCGGCGAGCGGGAAGAATTCAGAGCGCGTTAAGAATTGAGAGCCGGATGGGGGCTGGTGCAGTTTTGCGGGCGGAGGAAGCTTTTGTTGTGGATGGCGCGCGGTCCGGGCTGAGCCCTCTTTGCGGATGTATCGGAAGCATCGGATTTTATTCTTCGCTCTCTCTTTTTGCGATCGATTTAAAAAAAAAAGATACATATACATATACATATATATATATATATATATATATATATATATATATATATTGTTTTTCTTCGTTTTCATCGGAAGCTATAGCATAAATTCTTCGAACATGCTCCGATTTGAAAACTGTGTAAAAGACGATTAGTCTAGAATCTTTCCTGTAGGTGGCTACTGCCTTTTTATTTAACGCAGTCCTACACTAAACGAAAAGTAACGTTAGCTTTACATGAGATAATACATTACGTTCATATATAAAAAATAATTAAAAAAACAGCTATACTTAATATTCTTAAAGTTATGTCTACGTAAAACTTGCATAAAATCGACTTTGCCCAATGCAAGTAAGTACTACTATGAGCAGTAGTGTTGAAACTACGCCACCACCTGACGTTGCTTTTACGTGACGGTCAGTTACCAAAGTACACACTTTGAATCTACTGACTTTTCAGTCAGCGTGTGACGCTTCGTACAGTAATTTGAAATTCCATAAGTGAACTATACCTCGATGCGTTTGTAAATACGACATTGTATAGGTCTTCGCGTCGTTTCTGATAAAATTCGTATTGGCCGATCGTCGTCTTAAATCGAGGAATATTTCTCAAACAGCGTCCTAATTGTGATTACGACTTACCGATTTCGAGTAAGAGTGAAGAATCTGATTTTTCACAACGAGTACTAAAAATTGTCCGTTTTCTGGCAATACGGTAGCGATTCCTTCAACATCTGGTGGTACGTTTCATAATCATTTATATGTCGTACAAAAAATAGAAAGCCCTACTTTATTTGGCCACTCGAAGGCCAATCAGTTGGTTCATCACCCCCTTCACATGGCCCAATTGCTTTGTGCCGTGTGAAATTGGAACGCCATTAGTTAAAAGCAATTTATCAAATCGCTTAGGGAGATGGAAATAGAAATAAAGATTCTCTACTTTCATCTGCTTTATGTTATATAAGAATAGATTGATTATATTTACCGGGAATAACAGAGAATACAAATTTTTTTCGTTGTCCCTCCAATTGATTAATTTATCTGGTTTGAGAAGTCGATCGATGATAGTCTACACTTTTTTCAAATATTACATTAATTTACATTAGAAATATTATAATAATCAGAAAATTTATCAAAAAAGCAATTGATAATATCGAAATAAGAATCATTAATACACGATCAACTATTTGATCGAGCGAAGATATAAAATTTTTCAACGTTTACAATTCAATAAAGTAGCCGCTCACTTCCTTTCCCCCTTTTTTTTATATATTATTTAAAAGCGAAACTAATTATTCACATCCTGTTGGAATTCGAAAGGAATTTAACTCGCGGAGAAAAAACTCGACCCAGTCGATCATGTCCCAAGAAATACGTTAGTAGAAATATTTCACACAAAGTATGAAAGAAGCAAGAGCAAAAAAGCATCCACGCGACTATACACACATCAGAAATTATTATTGATTTTTTTTTTATGTACGTTCCCATCTTCATCGCGAAACTCCGCGATGTTTACTCCATAAAACAAATTCGAAATTTCTTTCACGAGCATAAAAGCTCAATTGGATCCCATAAATGTTTAATTGTTCGGCGTATTATTTTCCAGAGCTTCGCGATACTTTCGCCCTCCCCCGGGCCCCGGTATTAATTCATACTTTATGGTTTTCATGCGCGTGTTTCGGAAATTTTACAGTTCAGCCCGTAAAAAAAAAAAAAAAAACCGACGTAAAATTTAACGGTACATATGCGCGATATGCAAATTCTGAACCTTACTGCGAAACTGCATATGGGCGTTGTTGCTTTGATATTTCACGTGTCCGACCGACCAGTTTGATCCGCGCGACGCGACCGCTCGAATTTTTCGCTGTACGTTTATCTAACACGCTCGTACGTATAATGACGCTGTCTTTTCTTTTGTTTACGTTTACGTGGATTTGTTAAAAACGTGCTTGCCCCGGCCGGTTTTTCGCGAAACACAAGGCGACGTCGAAATTTATTTCCCTCGGTACCCGCGCGTAAAAGATTCTTTGACATCGTACCGTTGTGTTGTTCTGCCCTTACGCGCAAAGAATTTCAGAAACTAATTTGGGACGCGGAAAACATGAAAGCGTGATAAACAAAGGGGGGGGGGGGGGTAGGACGGTGGAAGAAATGAGGGAGAGAATCCAATTTATTTTTAATTTATAAGGGACTCGTTGCGTTAAATAAGGTTGCGACATCGTTTAGAAGAGATATTGCGCGAAATTGTATATAGACAGCGCCACGCCAGCGCGTGCGTACGTTTCTCCTACGTATATACGTATATATGTGAAATAGCATACAATTCTGGGCAAAGTTTCGGGATTCCGGAAACGCGGCACACTTTAATAATTCAATAATTCAGGCGGCGCTGCTCGTTCTATTCCAGGTGTGGCTATATATATATATATATATATATATATATATATATATATATAGCGGGAGAGAGAGAGAGAGAGAGAAATGGAGAGAGAAAGAAATATATAGCTCCGCTGCCAAAATAAACAACGGCGCGATAGAGCGAGTGTTTTTTCTCTCGCCGAGGGCGGCAAGAATGTGTATATAATAATGAACGGGCTGCTGCCGCTCGCCGGCGTATGGGTTTTAAATAGTCGACACCGCGCGCCGCCCGCCGCCGACGCATTAGTTCCGCGCGCACGGACGAACGAAACGCCGGCCGCGACGGCGACCCTTTCCGAGAAAGTTTGTCAATATAATGTCAGCTGGTGCAGTAAAGCTAAAGCGCGCGTATATATATATATATATATATATATATATATATATATATATACACGCATAATATCGATCGCGTGTATAAGGGAAATTAAAACTTCGGGGAGGAGGATAACTTTTTTTTTCAGCGCGTCTCTCAGTGGTGCGAAGTTATATGCTATACGTATATTTTATATATGAATGATATTTGCAATTAATGATCGAAGCCTGTTTATGCAATGTTTTAGGCGCAATAATGAATAGAACTGAAGTAATGATGATTGTTTTTTTTAAAATAAACAGAGTAAAGATCATTAGTTCGTGTATGACGTTCATTCGTTCATGGGCGTCGCTTCCATCTGTATACTTGAGAAATTTACTTGATCAAATCTGCTATAATCAGATCGAATCAATTGTTAAAAAAAATAAATCATATAATTTCACATAAATCAAAATATCACAATATCATAAAAATCATACAGCTCAAACTTATACGTTTCAAAGATTTTTAACGAACACTAACACTTCTGTATCGTAACGAACAAACGCTGTAGTATACGCGAAAAAATTGCGCGACATGCAGAAAGAAAAACGAAAAAGTTCTTTTCAAAAGACCATTCTCATTAGTTTGTAGCAGCAACAACAGCGGCGCGCAATTTTCTTGGATTTTCATAGACGCGAACGGAAATAAATATAAACTTTCTTCCTTTCACGATATAGAAATGCAGGAAAATTTCTCGATTTCGTAAAAGATTGATTCGAGGCACTTTTCTCACTTATTCTCCCGCTTAATCATATATATATATATATATATATATATATATATATATATATATATATATACTCTTTTATTACGTTCACATCAAAGTTCATTGATATAAACCTATTCGGAAGCCTGATACATTTCACCCGTGGACATTCTCGCCGCCCGACGCTGTGCAGAAAGCAAAGTCGGAATCAAATATATTTTACGATCAAGAGCGTTTTATGAATTTTCCGCCCCCCGTTAGACTTGGCACTTTCAGAACTTTCTTCATTTAATAATAATAACAGAGGTTCATTTATTACGCTCCCTCTTGCTCACTCTCTCTCTCTCTCTCTCTCTCTCTCTCTCTCTCTCGCTTTCTCCCATGACAGCTTATTATTTGACGGATTTTCAATCTAAAAGATTACATATGTAATTATATGCAAAAATTGTTAAGTTAATTATATATAATCAAGTCATATGAGACAAAAGAATTCTAATCTATACTTAACAGTCAATGAAGCTCCCAAAATATATATGAATATTGCGATGTCCTAATCTTCAAAAGCATGTTAAAAAAATTCAAGAATTTTCCCGGAGAAAATTTATTGCAATCCGTTCTCGGGACCCTTTCGAACAGTAATCGCTGAAATTTATGTATTTATCTGGTTCTAAGAGAAAAGTTGTATACACCTGTGAAAACTACCAGAAACTAGATACTTACCTAATAACTATAGTTGAGTATAAGGGGCTATACCGTACTCGCAAGACCTGCCAAAAAGAATTCGTTGGTAATTTTTTACTCGAGTGGTAGGTAGCGGTAAAAAGAAAAATGTTAACGTTTTATTGCGCGTGTATGAAATTTATGGAAAGCATTTCTGACGAAGAAAAATTGTACACATCGTAACGGTATTAATTTATTTTCGAGAACAAAGACAAATTTTCTTAATTATCAGTAAATTTTCGTATCGAAGTACGGAGATTACGAAAAATTTTGTTGGAAAATTCACAAATTCGTTCATTCATTCTTATTTTTAGTAAAAACTCGCTCTCAAAATGCCAACTGTAAACGTAATAGTTTACTAATCATCTCTATACATTGGCGGGAAATCAATCTGAGGAACAGTGCAGTTAAAGCTTGAAATCAGTCGGAATTAAAATTAAGGGAGAGATCATGCGCCTCAGCTTAAAAAAAAATTCGTTAGTTTCGAGAAAAACTCGACTAAAGTCTTAAAACGTATCCATTGTAGAAAGTTCGAATCGATTAAAATTTTGGGTTGATTTTTTTTTTTGAAATTGGATTTTCTTTCACATTACTCCACTCTACTAACTTCGTATAATTTCCCTTCTACCTTGCAATTTAATTCGTCACTAGCCTGCCAGAACTGCCAACAGAGCGATCGATCATGCATTTCGCAATTCCGTAAAGGGGGTTTAAATTTTGAAGAAATAAAAAAAAAAGGAAAAAAAATTCAAAATACCGGAAATCCCTTAATGTGTTTTCTTTTTTTTTTTCGTCGATTAAGTCATCAACTAACCGCGATCCAATGAAATTTGTCGTTATCAAATTTGAAAGAAACTTAATACATACAATAACAATAATAAAAAAATAGCGAAGAACGTTACGCCTCTCGTGTTATATTGCATCACTCGGAGTCGAGTAAAGTAATATATATATATATAAGCGCAATCCACGACCTACCCGAAATATAGACTAACAAAATATGTGCGCCCGAGACGCCGCGCATTAAAAACATTTATGCGTCGGTCGCCGAATACGGCGGCGATTATCATTTCGTTATTTGTCTTCGTCCCCTCGCAATGCTCGTCTTGAGCGTCCTATCGAAAAGATTTAGGGCCGACGAACGGCTGAGGATAATAAAGAGACCCTTTTTCGATTTCGCAACTGGCCCGGAAATAAATTCGGTGCGAGAATTTCTGTTCTTGATTTTGTTGTTTTTGTTTTTTTTTCTTTTTTTTTTAGCGGGAACAAAGCGATGTATACAGGTATTTTCGTCATTTTTACATAGGGTATATGATAAGCAGAATATAATTGAGTTTTTGATATAACCAGCGGTAAATTTTGTTCATTTTCCGATAAAATTTTTTGTATTTAATTTTTTTTTCTATTAAAACTCGATAGACATTTTTTTCCAGAAGTCGGCTTTTTCGTAATATTAGGTCGCGAGAACTGTTCAGAATTACTCTTATCGTAAACGTAATAAAAAAACAAGCACGAGATTTTCTGTTTACTACATTGTCTGTATCAACAGCTCATCCCTTATTAAACTTTAAACGCTTGCGAAAAATCAGCTTAGTAGGTTTCTTCATTATTGTTCATTATTTTTCCAACAGAAAGATTCTTTTTAATCAAGTAGGTCGTGCCAATATTACGTTTTAGAATGTATTAGATGAGATATTATTCAAGATACACGTACAATTATAATTTTTTTTTTAAAGCATGAGAATCAACTGTAACAGATTGTTCAAATTCCATTTTAGCAAATAGTTAAACTTTTAATAACAAACAAAAACAATGTTTATGGATACCGACATAATTATAATTGATAATATTTATGAATTTTCTTGTAAATTAAAATGTACTATTTTTCACTTGTAGTTAATTCTTTAACTTTTTAATTGTTCAACGCAGTCTAAAGTTTAAAAAAAAAAAACTTCCACAGAAATACGAAAAAAATATATAAAAGCAAAATGTGAATAAAAATGAAAATAATGACATCATATCATTCTTTATTTAATTAAGGTTTCAAAGCTATCATAAAGTTCCTCTTTAGCTGAAATTAGAAGAATTATCTAGTAATTAAGGTAAAAAAACATTTTTTTTTCAAACTTCGATATCCTATAATGAATTGGTAAGATATTGTGAGCCGAGAGTTTATCAATTCAAAATAAAAATCATTAATCGATGACTTTCGTGATAGATTTCCGTTATATAAAAGCCAATCGCATTGATTTCAGAGTTATTATATTAAACTCGTCACGCTCGACGTGCCGATAAGATTTCCATGAACGGCCGAATAAAAAATTCAAATATAGCATCTGACAAAGTTCTCTCTTTTTCTTTCATGCGTATTTCACCATCGTGCGCACAAAAAGCATCGACCGTCCAAAGACCATCAATTATATATATAATACATACATATATATATATATATATATATATATATATATATATATATATATATATACGAGGGTGCGCGAGAATAAATTCACTGAAATTCGGCCGTGAAACGAAGAAGAAGAAGAAGAGAAAAAAAACGAAGGAAGGAAAAAGCAGCTCTCGCGACGGAAAATCGCGCAAAAACGTATTTCGCTCGATTACGCGCGGTATCGTTGGGACAACATCTTTTTTCCGCGCTGTATTTTTTCACAAAACGCGCGAGCGACGAAATCGCAAGTTTGGTCCCACAGCGAACGGTGAAAAATCACGTGAAGCGCGCGCTGTTTTTCTTTTACGATCGAAGAACGTAAAACAAAAAAAAAAAATAAGATAGAAGAGGAAAGAACAGAGATCCGGTCGGAATTAAATCCATCCTCGTTTGGCCGGGAGAGCGGTGGGGGGGGGAGGGGCGGGGCGCGGAAGAGCGCGCAGTCCGTTAAGGGCGCGGAGGTCAAGGCTAATCTGTATAGGTCAATACTACGGATCGCGGGAGGATAGTGCCTCGTACGTATAAGCCAGGCAGGGTTCAGGCAAAAGCGAATCGAATCCTCTTCGCGAGCAGTCCCCCCCCCCAACATTCCCCCCACCCTTCCTCTCGATCGCCACGAAGGTCGCGGCCTCCGGCGCCGCGGTAGGTGAGACGGGGGAAGGAAGAGGCTCGAAACTTACGGTGGATGATTTGCGGGGGGAGGGGGCGGCTTAGTGTATCTTTTGTGTCGCTTTTTGTGTATCTTTATAGAAAAGAAATGGTAGAAAATTACGATCTTGTCGTAATACTGCGTGCATATATATATATACGGCGCATGGATCGAAGAATCCGGGTCAATCGTGCAATTTTAATTGCCGAATATCCACGGAATAAGGGCGACGCGTTGTGGCGCTCGGGAAGGACAAAATGGCCGAGCGATTAATAATGAAGGCGACATTGTCTAGATCCGTTACGAATCGGTACAAAAATAAACTCGACGACGAATAAGAAAAAAAAACAAAACAAAACGAAATTGCGCAAATTTGCAATTTCGAGTGAAAAAATTTTAAAGTGTAATTCAACGCGATAACGATGACGAGCAATTATTATTGATTAAGGTCATTTCTATGATTTAGATTAAACGATGAATGAATTCTACGATATTTCTTTACTAATTGAGTAACAGAATAATAAAGGTAGATGAAATTTTAGTGAAAAAGTTATACTACATGAACCTACGTAAGACAATGAAGCTCGTTTTTTGTTTTAACGATACGTAAAATATGCGAACAACATACTTTATTAATATTACTATATTCGGATCTGAAGATAAAGGATAATAAATATCAATTATCAAAATAAACTATAGCACTGAGTACACATTTAAAGAACAGCAATTATTGTATATTAAATTACAATGAATAAAAATAATATGCATTAGCCAGCGAGAATAATGCATTAAATTAAAAGTTAATACAATCCAAAGCTATTGTTCTTTATTTTTTTTATTTTTCCTTTCATGAATTAGGTACCGTCTGAATACTACCTAATGTTTATCTAGATAAGAACTATTAATGAACTTCTTTCCTACACAAATATAATAAATTACCAAGATTAATTTTTTTCCTTTTAATTATTCTAATTTCGTTTGATCTCAGCCTTAATTAAGGCTGAATTTTATTTAGTATATATATATATATATATATATATATATATATATATATTTCACGATTTTCCTTGAAACATCTCTATAGGCGAGAGAGAAATAGTATACAATTCATCGAATAAAAATATATCAGAGAGGCGGAAATTATTTTCCACGATTTTCCTTTCGCTTCCAGGTCATTAAACGAAACGCTATATATATATATATATATATATATATATATATATATATATATATATAGGACCTTGAACATACGATATTTGCCGCCTGCTTTCACAGATAGCCGGACCGCGCGACATTTGCTCTGCCGGTGATCGTTCGCGAGCGCAGAAAAAACGTATATAACTTTGACAAGCGCCGGATTCGTCAAGTTCAGTTTTATTTCGTCTCACTCACCCCAATAAGTTTACGAGACTTTTGCGCCTCGTCACTGTGCGCAGCGAAATTTTACAGAATTTGATTTGGCCCTTTTTCCAATACCCTGCTCAGGCGAGGAAATAACAACGAAAAAAATATATAAAAAACGGGCGATGAGGCTTTTTCGAGTTAATTGACTCGTTTTCATCGTCACTTGTAAGTGCTGTCTAGTGTGCGTTCCCTAACACATGCACTTAGGCAAACACAATATGCTCTTGATATATATATATATATATATATATATATATATATATATATATATATATATATATATAGTGAAGCCCACGGTTACAAATACGTTAACGTTCGCTATATACGTATCAAAATAACGCATTTATCGTGATGAAAAAGATCGATCGATCGAACCGATGGACTTCGACGGTGCACCGAAAAATTCGATTATATTTTTATTTTAAAAAACTCTTCACTTAGCTTCTTTACAGAATATCGAAATACTAAATATATATATATATATATATATATATATATATATATATATAAACTTTCCTCTTTCTTTGTTCAATGGCGGTTAATTGGACGGACGCGATCGAGTTTAACGTTCGAGACGGGTCTCGCGCTATTCTGGTTCTAAATTTATCATGTGAAAGCAATGATTTACACTCGACTAATAGACGTAAGCGAAGGTAATTTGTCTCAATTTGATAACGTGGCCTCGTCTTGCCACATACACTTAAGCTTAATTAGGCCACGTTAGACGCTAAACGGCTCAACGTTACCACTGAAACTTTTTATTGGCTTTTCATTCCTACGGACTACCTTTCGGAAATTTCAAGGAAAATTAAAGATCATGGAAAAGTACGGAATTTTTATTCTGAGCAACCACCGCTGCAAATATGCATTCTTTATAATTAAATCTGCACGCAGTAATGTAGAAAATAATGTTCTTAATGTGCGATTTACACAGGAAGATTGATTTTTCGTTATTTAATCAAAGGGGTATCATCGAATAAACCAACCTACTCTCTAAATAACTTACTTAGTTTACATTAACGGTTAAAAGCTTCGACAATTCTCCCTGAGCATTTGTCAGATCCATTCCACCGTTGTACTGGGTCTATATAATATACCATACCATTGAAATTTCAGCTGCAATTTCCATTAATACCAGTGGCGTTGTGTGAATATTACATGAGACATATTGAGCGACTAAAAGCGCGACAATGATTTTTTATATGATAATGAGTACGTAGATGCCGATAGCACGATTTATAAGTCATGTAATATTTTGTCTCTCTCTCTCTCGTGTTTCAGGAGGTTAGACGCAAGCAGACCGAGCGAACCCGACACCGGTTTCGTGTACAGTCAAAGGTGACGATTATTTTCATTTATTAACACAATGTCCGCGATAACAATGATAGTGCGCATTAGGCATAACGTGATTTTGAAATTACACTAATGTTTAAACTGTTTAAAAATTTCAGATCAGTCAAAAGTTTTCCGTATCTTTATTGTCATGAACGGCGTGTTATCGGTTACTTTTAAATCTTGACGCATACGCAGTTGATACATGATTTTGTAACCATGTCCACATAATGAAGAAGACCTAAGTCCTTCTCTTTTCATTAATTTCTATATCGACCTGTCTGGAGATGATGCGCACTTCATAAATAGAAAAGTAATCGCGACATTTCCAATTATCCGGAACATCGTTGAAATTCTTATTCAAAGCTTTATGACTTATCTTATAAGATAATATCATGAGCCGCGATATCAGGAAACATCTCGAGGATTAAAAATTCATTTCTCTTTATTCTAAAAATTACGTTGAAATTCTAAAATTTTAATAAAAACCGGCAACATAAGTGTATAGAAGAATATTACAATGAAATTATTGTATTAATACATTAAATTCTATAAAAATATTTATTGATTTCATATAGAAGAATCATATTAATATAGATATTTTCAACGTTCTGACGATTAATAGCATTATAATTTTATTATTGTTTTTATATTAATAAACTATGATAGGAAAGAAAGTATCCGGATTATTGTTTGACACTAGAAATAACAATATATATATATATATATATATATATATATATATATATATATACTATATATATATTAGTGCAAAGAAAGATCGTCCACGCACAAAAAATTGCTATACAAGCAATTTTCCGCTTTGCTCCTGACGTTTCATTTTGAAAAAAAAAATAAAAAAAATAAAAAATAAAATAAAAAAACACAAAGAATAATAATAATAATAAACGAGCGAAACGTTCGTGAAATTGCCACGAAATTGGAAAAATCGCGGTTAAAGAAGAGGAAATGATAAAGGTTCAAAAGCGACTCGTCAGACTCCATTAGAGAGAAAGAGAGAGAGGGAGAGAGAGAGAGAGAGAGGAGAGAGAGAGGCTTTTGCAATCTACGTCCAGAACCTATATATATATATATATATATATATATATATATATATATATATAGTCAGTAAGCCCCATTTTCGAAAATCTTGCGCTGATCGCCGATGCCCCCCCCCCCTATTCCCGATCAAAGCTTTCAAAGCAATAAGTCCAACAAAGCCACGAGAGTAGAATAAGCCGTAGAAGGATTTGCCGGGGAGTCGTTGATTTTGTGAAATAATTTTAAAATTACTTTGAAATAAATTTTTGTTCGTCCGCAATCGCTTGGCAAAAGTATTCAAGTTTCACTGACTTTTCGGTCATGCATTCTACGTACAATTTGGTAGTTCTAGCATATATTGCCATATGTAATGTAATATATAGATGGGAATACCGGGTAATCTAGCCGATTCGCAAATAATGCATTTTTCGCGTAATTAAAGACAAAGCTTACGACGGTTATGTTTTAAAAACATAGTTAATTTGTTGGTTCTTCTTCATTTACGATGATCTGAGAGGACATGAATATCGGATATGGCCGACGAATTGGGTTCGACTCGGATGAGATAACTCCAATCAGCTCCAAAACAACGCTCTTCCATTCTTCAGACACGATACTTTGTTTTTTTTTTTTGCAAATTACTATGGTTTTCAATCCGGCATATCACGCTAACTGTCAAAATTTCTACTTTTGACGCCGGAGTATAAAAAAAAAAAAAAAAAAAAAAAAAAAAAAAAAAAAAAAACAAGAAAGGGAAACAGCATTTGGAGGAAAGGCTTTCGAACTCACGTGCTCAAACGTATAGTTTCCAAGTTATCGCCAATCGAACTTTGGTCGAACTGATTCGCGTCATCGAACGATTGCCTATCGCCGCCCACAGATTGACCGAATGTTGTTTTTTGGCTTGAAATGTCATAGTTCTTTCTTCTTTGTCTTTTTTCTGTTAGAACTCGGCGTCAAAAGCGGACATTTTAGTGATAAAAATATCACCGATCACGCGGTTTGTCACGTCTACGCAGAAAAAGCACACACTGATTTATAGGGAGGAAAGTATCGTATCTCGAGAACGGGAGGTCTCAATCTGCGCCAAATTCGTCTCTTAATTGTATGCTTAGTTCAATCAATTAATCTATTTAAATATTTTCTACATGTGAACTTTTTGTAACTGATACTTTTGTGATAACTTAGAAAGGGAGTCTACAGCGACCGGTTAGCCAATCAGTTTAGTTAGACAATTATAGTCACCTCCTATATTTTCCTCATTAAGTGTAAAAAAAGGAATGCCTTACCTTTGTTTCATTCGAGAGGGCACTGATTTTCTGTAATCTTTAATTAAATACTGTAGGAAATTCGTTATTTCTGCAGTTATAGAACCTTTAATCGTTTTTCACATTTTTAATATAATAATTCTTGAATATTCTATGTATAAGTAATTTTACAATAGAGTTAAATACTCCAATGGACTATATCGATAACAATAAAAATAAATAATACTGTTTGATAGAATAATGGTATTTAATTACAAAATATTTGCTCTAAATATGAATCATAGTATACATCCTTACTAATGGCAAGTAGATTCACATTTTCTATTTCAAGAAAATGATTTAACAATAATCCAAATGCATGTATGCTAATTCAAAATGATCGCCTAACCATATTTGGTAACATTTTAAAACCTTTATTTCTCGAGTGAACAGTCTAACGTAGTTTCCCACACATACATATGCATATATATATATATATATATATATATATATATATATATATATATATATGCGTACAGGAGGTGGCAAGCCGATTCGACGGAAAATATACGGCGTCGTGGGGAACAAATATATCGGGCTGCGATACGCGCGTATTTCTGCGCGTCGCGCAATATATATATATATATATATATATATATATATATATATATATATATGTATTTATTACAGAGGGACCAGGGCAAAGTCGGGCGCATTCAACGATTCGTATACCTGTATTGTACGAGAGCACGCGTAAGTTTTCCGATTTTATACTCGCGTTTGGCTGTGTACGAACGAGCCTTGTAATATATATATATATATATATATATATATATATATATATATGTATGTGCATAACTCTCTCTCTCTCTCTCTCTCTCTCTCTCTCTCTCTCTCTCTTGGCAGCGCTAACGTAATCAGAGAAATCCGAGCCTCCAACGTATGTTCTTTTATTTAATGACGAATAAACGCACGGATATCGCGTAAGAATCCCGAGACGGAATCGGAGCTCATGGACTACATACTTGTGTGACACAACATCGGCGGTTGCGAAGAAACATGAAAGTGTTTCGAACGCGTAAAAATGGAAATAAAGGAAAAATAGAACGTTCAATTTGACGTCCCATATTTTTGATTTATAATATTTAAAAGCGTATAATATGCCGATGACAGTTTATTTTTCTTTTTTTTAGAAACAAAATCGAGATGATAATGCATATAGGGTACGAAATGTCATTTATCGTTCTATACACTAGGCCCGTCAACAATGGGCTCTCCAGAATTGAATTAATATAATATTTACCGTTTCAATATTCTTTACAATAATATACAACTCGATACGTATTAGACCGCGTCTGCATATATATATATATATATATATATATATATATATATATATATATAGGTGTGTGTGTGTGTGTGTGGCTCATAACGTGACTCGATCAAATTATGTTTATAAATCATTCATAAATAAATTATGTACTGAAAATTCTAAATTATGTTCGAAATTCCAAGATAGAATTATATCGGTATGTCTAATAAATACAGAAAATCGATCTGATCCAATTTCCATATCATTAAAAAGCTCACGGCATAAGTCCGTATAAATTTTAATGGATAAACACTCAAATTATTTGTGCTTTAATAAAGCAAAGCCAATTCAAACATGAATCATGAATATTTTCATAAGCAATTAGCTAATGAGCATATAGACTTATATACGCATATGCACATATCTATATATAATTAATTATTAACAGACAGGAAAGATACGTATAATGTTTAAAATCAGTCGTTACCAACGCCGAAACTTATTTTTATATTCTCGTCAGTTTCACAATAAAGAAAAAAAATCTCGAAGCGCTTTAATATTATATACAGCAATGTGTATTCGATTTTCCTCTTTTTTCTCCTTTTTCTTTTTCTTCTTCTTCTTCTTCTTCTTCTTCTTCTTCTTCTTATACTTCTTGCTCTTTCCAAACACTCGTTAATCGGCCGTAAAATTTTTTCGCAGGGCCTTCAAGAAAACATCGCAGAACGGCAAGCTGACCCTGTACCTGGCCAGTCGGGACCTCGTCGTCACCGCCGGCAAAATCGACAAACTCCAGGGCGTCCTCCTGATCGATCCGGAAATACTGGAGGACAAGAAAAAGGTACAAACCTCGTAAGCCCCATACGCCCCGTTTCATTGCTCTCCCCTCTTCCACCCGCCCGCGATGCTTAACGAACTCGTCCGTTAACGAGAGAACACCACCCAACGTTCTTTGCTTGTTTCTTTGTTTTTTCTTTCTCGTTGCCGCCGCTTCCGTCGCCCGCCCCTCCCCCCGGTCGCTCTGCCGCTGATGACGCTGCCGCCGTCGCCAAGGTTTACGGCCAGGTCACGCTGACTTTCCGCTACGGCCGAGAGGACGAAGAAGTGATGGGGCTGAAATTCTGCAACGAGGCGGTCATGTCGCTGGCGCAACTTTATCCGCCCTATCATCCGGCCGATCGGCAGGAGTCGACT
>JACCIC010000269.1:102500-340000 GCA_018907035.1 Sycobia sp. Sy_11 | reverse complement strand
CGCTTGTTAGCACCGTAATTAAAATATAAATGTTAAATGAAATAACCTTAAATAAAATGAAACTACATAAAAAACTTTTCTTTATGCTAGTTAAGCAAAAACAACGATATATAACTAAAGCTACAATAAAGAAAAGTATCAATATTGTGCAAATCATGGTTAATTATATCAATTGATCGAAAGTATCCCTTTATGAAGAAACAAATTTCATAAAACAAGCTATTGTTTAAACAAACACAAAAAATAGTAAAAAGAACCTCACCTCGTAAAATGGTATTTCGCAGATTCGTAAAAATCGCGGCTTTCTTTGAGCCTTCGATAAAAATAAAAGATATACACCGTACACGTGCACTGTCAATATCCCTTCTAAAGTAAGCAAACACTGTAATGCACCCTTTGAGTGACTTTACGCAAAAAGAGCATTCCTCTTATTTCTCTCGTGCGGCCCCCCCTACCCTGCTTTATTTATACCCGCGGCGCACCAAACTCGACGAGGAGAATATTTTTCCGCAGTAGTAAAGCCGCATATTCGATCAGACATGCTCGTAAAGAGAGCTATAACGTTACATTCGTTACTCGAGGTAGATAAAAAAAAGTACTTTTATGGGACATGGTCGAAAATAATCTGACGTCGTTGTTTACTGAATTTATCCGTTATTTTTTTGTGTTAAAAAAATTATTTAATTTTGCTGGGATTGTATATCTCCAATATTAATATATTTATATAATTTGAATTTCTAACAATAATCCTATAATTTTACCGTGTGCCGAATTCTCCTCTTATATTTGTCGATCTTATCGCATAAAATTATCGGTAGCTATTCTACGAATAATTCGTTCTCCTTTAAAGTCTTCAGTTAATCACTGTTATATTACACAAAGCAACAAATGTCACACCCAGAATTCGAACTATATTTCTCAGAAGAATTCATTTGACCAGAGCAACCATCCGATCTGAGTGATCAGCTGTTACGTCCGTATTGCGAGATTTTCCAAACTAAAATTGCAACAAAAATTGCATCAAAACGTACGTTTTTCAGCTATATTTGATATTATATTTTGTAAAAGAAAACTGAATATAATTAAATATATGACCTTTCATTGAGGTATTATATTTTGTAATTTTCATGTTGCTGAATCGCATATAGCCTAATTTTAATGTATTTAACGAAACGTGTTTTCAAATATAAGCGAATTCAAAATATAGATCAGAGTCAATAAAAAATGTTTAAACAAATCCAATGGCGTTCGATGGTACGTGAATCATTTGCATGTAAAAATTATTTATTCGCTGTTAACCTCGAAGTATATATAAAAAAAAATAAAAATTTTTGCCCTTTTAATTCAGAATATCTGAAGAACACGATATTATACTCCAGGTCCGACGCTAGAGTCTTTCTATCGTCGCCTCGATAATATCCTCGCCCCGAAAGTACAGTCCGATTCCGAAATATTAAGATTATAGTAAAATTTTACTTTTCTACTTTTCTATCCTCTCTATGTTCCTTGGCTGCAAGTAATTATATTTACGACAATTGTATATGGGAGCAAACGCCCAGAATCCTTGACAAGTGGCCTGCATTCCCATATAGCACCTGTAATCATAACTTTGCGCAATACCGAGGCCAACTACAAACGTGGCGCTCTCTCGATTTTCTCTGTGTCAAAGATATATATATATATATATATATATATATATATATATATATATTCTCGTGAACCTTATACTACTTAAAATTCCGTCACCGTCCGCCTGCCGCGCGTCTGATAAGATCCTGTAAAGGTCTCAAAGGGGTTATGGGGGTGAGGGGAATTATCATCGTGTGGCGCTTTGGGATAATATCGTCATCACTGAGTCTATCCCCCTTCCCTCCACCCGTGCGAATGCGTTACTAAGAACAAATCTATTGTTAATCTCGATTGCGCATATATATATATATATATATATATATATATATATATATTCCTCTCTATGGCCGTGTCCTCGTTGAAAACTATTAAGATGTCCGGATTGGGGAGGATAGACAGGAAAGTGGGACTTAATTTAAACGAGGATTGATATTAAAATTGGATTGGGCTTTGTACTTTAATTGTTCCAGTAGACGGAATAAAGGGGATGAATGGTAGAGAGAGAGAGAGAGAGAGAGAGAGAGTGAGTGAGGCGAACTGAAATTTAACGATAAAGGTTTTCCTGGAGCTTGACAGCGCTATGATGAAAAATTTTAAAAAAACACGGGGATGAGGAAAAATGAAAGTTATTTTATTCGAGTCGCGTTGCCAAGTTTTTGCTACTTGTTAATTTCGACGGTTATGAGTTAAAGTATTGGGAATACAAATTGCATAATTATTGCGAGAGGTTATCGAGCGAAGATCTGGCTGACGAATCGTACGCTCAAAATGTCGCGGAGACTTCAGAAAGAGTGAAACGAATAAAAAAACTTTTATTTTAAACAATTTTTACACATTAAGTGGAGAGATTTTCCGTACACCACATCATAGAAAACTTTTGCCGAAGGATGAATTCCAACTTGACAAACTTTTCAAATAATTTCTTTCACTTCCGTCAGCTCTCTAAGATATATATATATATTTGTATGATCGATTGGAAACTTTGAATAAGCTATTATAAGCAGGATTAAAATACGATTTGCAGTAAAAAAAACATCTCGGGATTCCATTATTATTTGAGCACTGGGATAGTCGCTATAAAAGTTACATTTATAAATCGAACTGCATTTGGATAGATAAAAGTTAAATTCAATGCAAAAGCAATAGAACGATAGATATAAAATCACCTTTGTGTCAAAAAAATCATTAATTTATTTTTAAAAAATATTTCCTCAATCCGAATAAATAGTGTTTTTTAAGAATATTTCTTAAAATCCTTGTTTTCTTCCTACTATTTCTTAAAAGAAAATGAAACGTTCTATCAGAATACACAAAGATTCATAAATACGACTTCAACTTTTTTACAACGATAAAACTTTGTTTTTCTTTTCGATAACATTCAATCACTTCCAATTTGTATACGTTCACCGATTGTCGCTCGAATATTTCATTTCCGCTCGATTAATTATTGGCCACGCGCAAACATAAATCTTACAACGTGTTCGCATACGTGTGCGAACAGACCGTGAATGAAGAAAAAATAAAGAACGACCTTTTTCTGTTTTGAAAAATCACTCCATATAAATATATACAAGTACACATCCTCCCCCCGCGGTTCCATCAAGCAAATATTATTAATGCCGTGAAAAAATACAATTACGGCCTCTATCATCCATCAAGGCAGATCTACCGAAGCAACGTTTACACGCTCCTATATGTGTGTGTGTGGGTGTGGGTGTGGGTGTGGGTGTGTGTGTCTGTGTGGGTGTGTGGCTGTGTGTGTGTAACGTGAAATTTTTCTATTTCTCTCTCGCGTGCGTTGAATTCATTATACATACTTCGTACACGCTCCCCCCCCCCTCGCCCCACTGACCCACCGGCACCCCGTGGCCGTACGACATATACAGTCATTCGTCACCGGCGTTATCGGACCGACAGAGCCGTCACGAAACCGGCCGGCCGTATCGCAAAAAGTCCGCCTCGCCAAAACCGACAGAGTATAAAATACAATTTTCTTCTTATTATTCTTTGCGCACGTGTATATATAATATATCTTAAACTCGCGCGTTCTTCGCGAGAATTTTCATTTACGTCGAGCTTGCGATAAGTGGATTTGTTCTGCCTAGGGGCGATTTTTCGATTCGTCAAAATTCTCATCATTTTTCTCCTGGGAAATAATTTTATTTCTCCAGATTTCGTCCTGATCGAGACGAGTAAATTCCAATTATCTTCAAATGATTCGCGTAAAATTTGAACTAGCTAATAGTGTCCAATTATCAAGATACTAGAGTTTGCTATGCTTATCGAATTGGATATAATTTTTAGTCAGGGAAACATTTTTCAATGAAAATTCTTACATTTGACGAGGGCTTGGCAGAAAGAGTAAGAAAATAATCGAAGATTTTTTTTTTACAATTTTAGTGGTCGAGGACTTATCAATAAAATCGGCTGACCTTCAGTTGATAGATAACTAAAAAACTGTATTTCAGCAAAGTAACGTTCATAGGACATCGGAACTTTTCTCCTTCGTACATTATTTTTTCAAATTGGAAACAGTAATGGATATTTTTTTAAACAATTTTCTAACTAAATATTAAATCCAATTTAAGCGCCAGAAAAGTATACTAATTTAAAAGTAAGAAAGTGCCACATCTTGAAAATGGTAGAACGTCTAACTTTATAACTTTTGGAGTTTCGAAGATAATCAGACTTACCTATCTCCGTCTAGGCGAGATCCATCGTTCAAATGCCGCGGTCGGTCCTCGGTAGAATTGATCTAAGTAAGTGGATCTTAAAAACTTGTCGGAGTCAGTTGAAAAGTGCCCATCAAAAATGTCGGATACGAATTGATATTTTATAAAAAGAAAATTCATGTGATATATAATTTATTTATTTCTTATCACAAGAGATGACGCATTATAATACGTAATATAATACGTATGCATGATCAATTTTGCAATCCAATCATTCCATCCTTTGCACCCACTAAATACGTTCGCTCGTATCAGGTGCAAATCATACGTAGGTAAATCATGGTATAAATGTCAAGATATAAAATAAATTAGCATTGATAATGCGTAGAATAATTAGACGAATTCAAGATGAATCATCTCTGCTATGCACCTTTGCTGATAAGTCAAAGATTGGAAATTTTAGCGGGGATGCTGTTCGAATAAACATCTTCAGACGTAGGAGTTTGATAAATGTAAAATTAATGCCTCGAACACAGTAAAATCGTAGGCTATCGCAGAAAAACTCATGTAAAGAGAAATAATGTAAACAAGTACCGAAAAAAGCATAACAATAGAAAAATAACGTCCGGCTAATTGTACCATATAAGCATGTATACAAAACTCGCGCCTACATCTATAAGACAATAAATGGAAAGCACGTTCTCCCGCTTGTTCGCGCATACAAATCAATCGTACCTCATACGTATATACGAATCGAACTAAAGCTGCGGCGCAAGGCAGGATCATGTTCAGAAAACGAAATATTAAACTCGAATGCATCAATCCTGAACCGAACTCAAGAAGGTAGTTTTTCGCTATACAGGTTCGCGTTAAAGGATTGCTCCGACAAATAAAGGGCATCCGTATTATATGTATATATATATATATATATACGGCGGAGTATAATTTATTACTGCTAGGTGAAACGCAAGAACTGTGATGATTGCACGAATGGTAGATTTATTGTAATTAATATTTGCATATGAATAACCGTGCACTGTCTTGTGCGCGCACTTCCACGATTTGTAAAGAGCGCATTCAGTTAATTATGGTATACAGACATAAATACACCATGAATAAATCCAATTTGATTCGATTCATTTAATTGATTAGATCGCTCTCGAAAGTAGAACGAGTCGGGATTGACTGTCTAAGCAAAACTGACGTGCAAGTTTTTCGCTATCTGTATGATGCATACATACAAAACTAACGGAGCTTATTCGTATCAATGTAAAAGGAACATGGCTGTAATTGGCCATTTTCAAATAGATAGATATTTAAAATATAGATACTTCAAATAGATAAATTAATCAATTTCTGATCAATAGCAAAAAGGTAGGGACGCGAAATACCCAGAGTTATTTCCTTAATTACGGTACTTTATGCTACAGGTCGGTACAGATTTCAGAAATCCCGAACATAAGCGCGATTCCATTATTGGTCGTGCATAATCTCATCCGACCATCGAACAATTACGTTCGTTTCCTCTCGTACGAAGACCCACCTAGATGTTTATTTAGAGACAATCGGGGGCCTGAAAAGCACTGTGTAATGTATGTACACATAATATTGTACGCCTGTACACCCCTGTAAGGCGATGCCGGACAATATCGCAATACGCATATATCCCGATATCTTCGTAGAACGGGCGATGCCGATCATCTCACCTTAAGCCCAACGTCGCCTTAACGTCTTCGAGGGACGCTAGCACCTCTCTACACCGCGCAATAAAATGGATGCTGCTGAGTAAGCCGACACGCGCATACGCGCGCGCGCGCACGCACACACAGACACACACACACACACACAAACTCAATTTTAGTCCCATCTATTTTTTGCATCGGTTTTTCATCCAAAAACATACTACGGTTTCTCGTGTTTTAAAAAATGGTAATACGAGGCGTACTCGTATTTCATAGTGCGCGGTAGTTTTTCAGAGGCAACGCTATCGAACCTTTTTCTCTCTCGTTTACTTGCACCCAATGAATAATTCTCGGATGAGAAATAGTCGTAAATATCCTTGAAATGTTGTCGTTCTAGTAAAGTAAAGAAAAATATGAATGTACAAACGACGAAATTGCCGTTCTCCGTATAAGTGACTGCTGTATCAGAAGTGCGATCGTAAAAACAGCCGATAACGTGCTCAATCACCAGACGACTGTCTTCGACATTCAGCCGAATTATTTTTATCTATACCCGGGTCGTGCGTAAAGCTTTGCCATCGTCAATTCGCAAAGCCACACGGAACCTCCGCATACGCGTTTGGGAATCGCCAGGATGTAATGAGCGCCGGATGCTCCGGTCATTAATGTAAATACAAAACCGAGATACGGGGAGAAGGATAGAGAGGGAGCGAGGGGCAAACACACGCGCGCGCGGCGGCTATTCACTCGCCCATCTCCCGATATTACCGACGACGTTTCCATTGCTGACGTCAGCTGCCGCTCCACCTCCTGTTGCTGCTGCTGCTGCTGCTGCTGCCGCCGCCGCCGCCGCCGCTCTCGCGACCCGACCTCGACCCTGACCTCGCCCACCGAGGCAGCGCCGCCGGTCCGCTCATCGGTCCAGAACGAATTTCATTAGCCATCGTACATTAACGACCACCGCCCGCCCTCCTAAACCCTGGGCGATGGCGGGGGGGGGGGGGCTGCGCGCCCTCCTGTACCTCCAGTTTTTCTGACACACGCCTATACAGATTTTCAGGCACGCATGTTTCTACGCGCGCACGTACGCCCGAGTCGCGGCGTATGCGCGCGCTTTGTCATCGTTGCCGCCGGGTCTATTGTATGGCTGTCAAGACAATGCGGACAGCGACGCGACCCAAGGACGCGCCGGCTATGTAATAATGTGTACTCCGTCGTCTATATTGGAGAAAGGGAGCAATGATTCATCGGGACTTCCTGGCGCGACTAGTTTCTCATTATACGCGTGTACGTATATATACATACGTACGCAGTAGGGCGAATATTATCTGCCGCGCGAGGTTACGGGGGGGGGGGGACCCGACGACTTGGCTCTCGCGCGCGACCGACCCATCGCCGCGATAAGGAGCTTTCATTTCACGATTTATATATATATATATATATATATATATATATATATATATATAAGACCAGAAAAGCGTGCTACGAGATTTTGTCGACGTGTCTGGGGATTGCGAGTATAAGCGAGGTACAGCAAGAAAAACGGAGAAATAGAGAGCGAGAGAGAAATGGTTATTTCCCGCGGACACTATGCGGCCCGTGAGATTCGCGGAAAAAGACTCCGGTGAAAGATACGCACGCGGCGTAATAATGGAAAAGTAACGAGCCAAGTAAGAAGGGGAAGAAAAAAAGACGGGGGGGACGGGGTTTGAGCGGGCAGCGGAGAAGAAAATACTCCGAGATTGGCGGAAATAAAAGGAATGAAGGAATATTTTCGTAAAGCGGTGGTTGAAATGCGTCTGCCATTATTGCCGGTTAAGGTGATATCGTGCGCGACTCCCGCGTCGAGACGACGCTCTAAGAAAAAATGTCTTCTCGTTTTTTTTTTTTTTTCGATATATTCTAAATTAATATTTATATTAATTAATGCAATATCTTTACTAATTCACTTGCTATTCTCGTGACAATTCACGTGACTATTATTTTTGTTTTACATAACTGTCGGATTTAACCTTCAATCATGAAAATACTTCAGTTTCTTATAGGAATACTTACATATAATTTTTTAACTAATCGGCGTTACGTATAATGAAAATATATCTATCTAAAGTTAAAAAATTGTACTATTAGTATTTTTTATTTTATTTCGATTTTCACTTTCTATATAAAACAATTGAACGAAAATTCGTAAAAAAGCATGACATGCTATTTTTCAAATACTTTTTTACAAAATTTCAACGGACAACTGCTGTTGAATTTTTAAATATTTATTTTATTTAATAAAACATTTAATACTGGTTTCATGTAAATGTCGAGTTACTTGAGTTTCACTCGAGTCAGTTGAATGAACAAGTTTGAAAAAACTTTGTGAGTACAAAATGTATTAATTCGTTAATAATAATTCGTTCAAAATGTATTAATTTACAAAAGAAAAAAAACGGATAAGAAGAAGATGCGCTTGAATAGAATATTCACGATAATCAATTTTCAGACGCGTGCATTCTCCACACAAATATGAATATACGACTAGAAGAAATACGCTTGCAAACAGAAACTTATTCGATTATGTCATTGAGAAGAAATTGTAGAATTTCGCGCGGGGCTCGAAAAGTAGGGCAAAATTTCACCTCGTTACTATTCCATTAATATTTTTCTTACTTTTAGCGGGACAACCGGAAAATCTCGTTCCAGTAAATTATCGAGCACTCGCTTTCCTTTCTCCTAATAACAATGCTCGCCTCTAATGAATGTCAGCTCTCTTATTATTTTCCCCGCGCCCGAATAAAAGCTCTTTAAGCATTCCGCAAAAAAGTTTCGGAAATTTTTCAATATCCCGTGGTCGATAACTAGACAAATACTCGCCATAGAAGTTTAAAGCTGCCTTGTAAACGATAAATTTTGATCTTGAAATTGGACGAAAACAGTTAAACAATGAACTTAGAACTACAAACTATAAAAACGAGCAACGCATAAATAAGAACGAAAAAAAGAGGAAAAGTTTACAATCTCGTAAACACAGTCGAAGAAGCCAGAGTCACCAGCGACACCAGCGTCTCCAGACCCTCTCGCGATGATAGCTTTATGCAAAATTCTCAAGATGCGCGCTTCCTTCCACCGACAGAGCTATACGAGTATAGTGTCGAGAAAAAAGAAGAAACTAACGGGAGACAGATAAGAACAGAAACATCGAGAGAGAGAGAGAGAGAGAGAGAGAGAGAGAGAGAGAGAGCTCGAAAAAAAAAACTTCTATCGCCTCTCCTCGAAAAGACGGGTGTCTAAGAGTGTATACATTGCACGTGCGCGCCACTGCGCGGGGAAAAAGGATACAAGGATACGCGGAACTGGCCGGAGCATTGGGAAAATAAGCAGAAGAAGGGAGGGGGGCGGAGGAGGAAGGTGAAGAAGATGAGAAAGAAGGAAAAAGAGCAGAGGCTCGAAAAGTTCGCGTTTCTGGTGATATATATATATATATATATATATATATATATATATATATATATAGTGTATAGAATGGGGGAAAGCTCCTCGTCGACCCTGGCCCACCTGTTCCACTCCGACTGAAACGAGCTTTTCCCCGGCGCCATCCCCCGCGCCAACTCCGCGTCCCGCCGCCCCCGCCGCAGCTACCCGCACTTGTAGAGCTAACCAACTCGAGCGCGCGTGCAGTGCAAGTATGGCGACGAAGTGTTACTATATATGTATGTGTGTGTGTATACAAAGTTAGTCAATACAGTGGCTGCGGTATCGGGCGCGGACGATATTTGCACCGAAACGCGGACTGCCGGGGGGGGGGGGGTAGACGAGAAAGAGAGAGGAGCGCGACGCGCATATTATTTCCTTTATCGCGTTTTCGAGGCCGACTGCCGGCATCGATGTACGAGAGTGCAGATGCGCGCGCGTTTAATCCGCGGCGCGGCTGATGCTTTCGAGCTTTTAACTCTCCTCCCCCCCCCTCGCGCCGCCTGTAGGGCTTCCCGTAAGTTTTGCATTGTGAAGTTTTAATACGGGGAGAGGCTGTACGAGTGAATGGGAATATGGGTATATACGCGTGGATCCACCGCTGGCAAACGAGGACTAAAAAGAATCGCTTCATCTTCTCCCTTTTTTATCCAACGGACTGTGGTCTAGCTATATATATAGGATTGATTTATAATTTATTGCACGATTTTGCTCGACTGATATTTTCGTGACATTTCTGGCGTTAATTTTTACGGATTGAAGCGAAAGGAAAGCAATGCGTCAATTTTACAAGACGAATGGTAATAAAAGTTTCTCGAGCTTCCAAAAGACACCGAGAAGTTGAAATAACTGTGCAAGTCGGTCTGGAAAAAGAAGGCAAAAAAAACAATTTTTTATTCATTCCTCGAATTGACATTATTCGGTGCTCTAAAATTTTCATACGCGCTCGAGTACTGTACGATCGAATGATATATATTTCTATTCAAGAAGAATGGTAAATTCGCAGTTCAAGATTGACTAGTGTTAATATTGAGAAAAATAATTCCAATTAAAAATTTCCAATTACTGACAGATTATTTTCTAGATAACGAAATATTTCAGTGCTCACAGACTTTAAAATTTCGACGTGTTCAAAAGTCAATTCTACAACGGCGCAGCCCGTTGAAGTCCGAATAAACGTTAAAACCTTCTTCCTAAAACACGAAGCTAGAAAGATCGCGCTTTCAGGTCATCAGCCGTAACGGTAGAAGCGTCCGGAACTGAACTGAACTGAACTGCGGAACAAGTGGCTATGTCTTTAAAAAACAAACAGGTATTACTTGAGTCTATAAAAGGATCAGAGCAAAAGCCAAACAATAGGTATGCTTCCAAATTAAACTCGAAGATTTTTGAAATGCCAAATCCATTTAATCAGTTATTTCGTTTCTCACAGCGACCTTTTACATCGTTGGTAACTATCGATATTAACGATGTCAGATACCGTAACGCTTAAGATAGATAAAATAACTGGAGTTTGCTTAAAAAATTTATCTAAAATCGAATTTCGAGAAAATTCAATGGAATTCAATGAAATTCGATAAAAATAACTCGAGATATAAAGTTTACAATGGAGAACGGCATATAGCAAGCAGCTCGCTATCACCGTTCTAGCTTTAAAAAAAAAATTAGAATAAACTGGTAAACTTCATGCGGTGAACGAAGAAATTTTGTACAAAACGAGACAGGGGACAACATCCCTGGAGAAGCAGGCAACAAAAAAAAAAAAAAAAAAAAAAAACTGGAACGACAACTGTGCACAAAATTGGACTCTCTGCATTTCTCCAAGGACTTGAAAAACCTATTAACCAACGCGCCACCCCGGGGAAAATTATGAAATTTAGAAGCGACCAATTGAATGCAAAAGATTATTCGGAGGATGATTAAATTCTTCGTTATGAGTAGAGATTTCGTTCGTCCCCGTCGCGCTATCGTTGTACCGAGTAAAATTTTCAAGGACGAAGCACGTTATATGTTCCATAGTTATTGTACACCTAAGGCAATATTCTACCAGCCCTCTAACACTCTTACGCTTTTACACCGTTAGCAAGTTTCTTCTTCCAGCACAAACCCTATAGCGCAATTGTCATTCCCAAAGCATTATCATCGTCTTCGCTGGGCGAAAGTTTAATTAAACAACACTACGTCGAATTTTGTCAATTTATGCATTAGTACATTTTACTAATTATACTCGACCTTTAGCCAAGCTCCTTGTTAACGAAGGCGAACGTGAATTTCTCTCTATAAAATTATAAATGAAGGAATTCCATTTAAATCGGAAAAACAGCAGAATGTTCAAAGCTATCCGGTAAACTGCGAAGGATCTTTTAGTTTTGAATTTTACATCGATCTTAAGCTTGTCTGATGTTGAAATTGAAACTACAGAAGAAATCCATCAAGGCTTCGTTTCTAAACATATCTCTAGTGGTCGATCCATTCATGCTGAATCATTCGCATACACATTTGGTGCTAACTGACCAATATAACGCATGCTAACCAATTCTTAATTTAAAAATAAAAAAAAAATTCTCTAATGGTTGAAGAGATGGCATGTAAAATTAACGTAACCTAGTAATGAGGAATGAGGTACACTGTGTGCATGTGTGTGTGTGTGTGTGTGTGTGTGTGTGTGTGTGTTGTACCAGCATTCGATGATTAAATTAACTGAAAAAGACTTGAAATTACTATAAGCCCCGAAAGGCAATAAAATCCTTAGTAGTGCACATCGAATTCGGCGGAAAAGAAGAAGAACTAGAAGAAGAACAAGAAGAAGAAAAAGAAGAAGAAAAGAAAAAAAAGCCCGTTCGCGGGCTTATACCCCTCCAGCGGATGCGAAGAGCATCAGGTGCGCATGGGGCGGCACTTCGGTAATGGATCGAGTTCCCGTTTCCTCGTAATATCGCGCGCGAAATTATTTTCCATCTTTTTGCGTCGCTTTCCTTCGCCCTCCCCTCCCCCCGTCATCCCTTTTACATCGTATCCGGTAATCTGAAAATTTACCGAGCGAAACATTAATTCCGCGCGAGATTCAATTACGCGGAAAATAATTGGGAAAACATATATATATATATATATATATATATATATATATATATATATATATATATAGTATACTCTCACGAGAAACCTTTAAGGAAGAATTAGTAATTAATCCGGTAATTAGCGATATCATCTGTATAGCGAAACTAAACGAAGGGAGAGTTACAATGTAAAACAGTCGGAGGGCACAGAGAGAATTTACAAAATTGTAATTAATTATGTGTGGACGAATAATTTTTGCTTCCCCGTTACGTAGAGAAACAGCACTGCTTTTTTATTATCATTATTGTTCTTATTATTATTTAACGTCGCTCTGAATACATATCATTAACTAATAATTATACTAATAAATATGTATGCTTCTAAATAAGTCGTAATCAGGGGCAGAGATCTACAATGTATTTGTAATGAAGGCAAATGTAAATTGTTAAGGAGCTGCTTGTATCGGTCGGCCGAGACCAGGACACTGGAGCAATTTAAAGATCCATTGTCGTGGTAAGAGGCAGCTCTGAAAAAGGATCCTTTGATTTTACTAATTTAGTTTCTACCAAGTGAACGGTATTAATTTTTTCAATAACTCTGCCTTATGATACTCAATTTAGTTATTTATTTTAAAAATTCGAAAAGCATATTTATTTTGATACTTTAGGACGAAAACGTATTTCAAGTAATTTGAAAATGAAAATTTTGGAATTTGCAAGCAAAAAATGAGTTTACATTACATTAAATTAAATCATTAAAGATTAATGACAAATTATATTATAAATTCATTAAAATACAATACATTACATTAATAAATGAAATGTGAAATTGACGATATGTAATATTTTTGTTCTGGCTCCCCCCCCCCCAGTCCAGTTCATGTCACGAAAAATATTTACTTTTAAAACAGAATTCGGCCCATCTAATCGGTAAATAAATTATTCTTAAATATAAAATTTCTCGTCGCGACAGAATTGATTAATATGGAGCTTACTCTTTAAACAGACTTTGGTTATTTTGATCGTGAAAGCGACGAAAAAGAATTGAAAGGAAAATGAATCTATTATTATAATCTATTACTTTAGTAAATTTTCAACTCTACGCTTGTAAAATTTTCTAAGAATATATAGCAGTTCTTTGAGACTTCGTCAGTGTCCCCGATCTAATTATCGGGTATCATTGTAATTTTGACTAGAAATTTTTTCACAGTTTATACGTTCTAGATTCCACGTCTCTTGATCGGCGCGCTGATCACGCGGACGGATCCGCTCTAACTGCTCTCGTTTGAAATGCCAAAAGGGCGGCTCGAGATTTAATGATAAATTTTTTATCTATGAAAAACGAATGGCTCTCAACGATCTAAATTCCCTGTAGATCCTTGCTTCGAGTAAATTTCAATCGATCGCGATATGATAGAGCTCTCCATCCAGCTAGTAAGTCTCTGTTACGTTTTAAATATAGTTTTATGCAAGCCAATGGCGAAACGTTTAATTCTAGATACTCTTTTTTTTGTTTAATTTGTACGACGGTATTTATCCTGAAAAGTAGACTTTTGTGAAATTTCTCGTTACATTAAATTAAATGCTGAAACAATTCCACGCCGAGACTTCTCCATCTCGCGCTCGTCCTTTTCAAGGAAATAAGCGTATTTTATAAGTGATTTTTTTCAAATGTCATTTTTTTCCGAATAAAAAAATTACATTGCCGCAAGATTAAATGCAGAAAGAATATTTGCAGTATTGTTGCAGTAAATTAGATATATAAGATATTCTTTTTGTTAAGAATTCTGGATGGCTGCATGCCGAACTTACTGTAAAAATAGTTACATGCAATTTTAGAGAGAGGGAGAGAGAGAGAAGAGAGAGAGTTAATAAAAAAAACAAACCAATTACTCTTATGCATTTTATAATTATGTACGAACCCAGCTTTTAATCAGCCAGAGAATAATCTTACGTCAGCGGAACCGTTAAAGGAAAAAAGCAGCCCACGTTTACGCGCACTTTACTTATCGCGCGACATCTCGTAAAATGGAATTCGTTCAGAGAATGGAATTCGTCCAATGGTCCCACGATCGCTTCAGCGTTGGTCAATCGTTGTCACGTTCTCTGTAATATCTACCACGTTGAAAAAGCAAATATTGTCAATTTTTCTGTCATTTTTACAATTTTTTCATTATCGTCCGTCGATCCAGAGAATTGTTAGTCTTTTACATAAGCTCGAGTGCGCAACGTCGACATTGATCGAACGTGCGAAATTCGTCGCGCGACGATTCTCAGCCGTCGCTGTTTCTTCGCGGAATCCGCGGGACATTTTGTACGTCCTGGTCCATTGTACTTTTCGACGCAGTTCTAAATTTCGCGTAACTCGCCCCGCTAAGGAAGAAATTCCGTTATCAGACGTGAATTAACCACGGCGATAACGCGCTACGGTGACTCGGTTCTGAAGGTGTGCCTTCAAGCGCAAGATCAGGGAAAAACTTCCGGTCTTCTGCGAGGTCTGTTTGGGCGCGATTTTATACGTGTATGAGTTTTGGAGCGGAGAGTCAGGGGTCAGGTTACAGGTAAGACAATAAAACATACAAAGACCGTACATATAGGCCTTTTGCAGATCAATATTATCCGAAGGAGTCATTTTACTTGTTCATCAAAATTCCAGATCCTTATTTTATGACTTCATCCGGTACGATGTCCTGAAACGAATTTCCTTTGGCCTGTAACACAATCGCAATCCCCAATATACGCATTTCGTTAATTTTGCTCGAATGCTTGGCTATGATAATAAGTATTTATTCGAGATCGTAATTTTATTTTTTAACAGACTTCTATTGTTCAATCAGTATTTAACAAACATCAAAATTCTCGCTTATGAAAAATATTTCGCAATTATATAATTACACTAAAATGTTTGTTATATGCAAATTCGTATACAAAGTCTCGATGAGAATACTGTAGACCGTGTATACATATATACACGGGTGTGTGTGTGTGTGCGCGTGTGTGCGTGTGTGTAAATGTTTGCAATTCATATCGCGAGCCACCAACCCCTCATCGTAAACACAATTCATTACATTGCGCAAATAGACGCGTAGGCGAGCCAATTAATCATAGATACGCGTTTGAATAAACGCCCCGAGCCAGATTTAATTAAATATGAATGGGCCAATCGAAATTTGGCGTGCATCTACGAACTCCCCCTCCCCGCCCCACCCCCATTCCACCCACGCACCATGAATCGGCGTGTAATCCAACGTGGCCCGGGGCAGGAGGGGGGGGGGCTCCGAATTCCCGATACGCGAAAGCAAACCCGGCCCTCGTCCTTTCATACGCAGATTGTAATACATCTGCTCCCGGTTGAAATTCCGCGCGGCGCGCGCAACGACTGCGCCCAATTGCGACGCGCAGAGTGGGCCGCATATTCGAACGTATCCGAGGGCAGGCGCGCGTTTAAGACGGCGAGCCGAGCCGTTGCCCCCCCCCTTGCCGGTGGCAGGAAATAAACCATCCCCACGTCCGCGATACAGTCCAATGCCTGACACGTACGGTTCGCCTATTTGGAACTGCGACGATCTCGCGACCGCGCACGCTATATTAATCATTCGTTCGTTCATTATCGAGACGTACGCGGGGTGGCTGAGAACGAGTATCTATATATGTATATCAAGAATAAAAAAAAAAAAAAAAAAAAAAAATCAAAGGCCTAGAATTCCCGAATTCTAGTCGGAGATAAAGTTTAAAACGGCCACAGCTCTATAACGATCGGCTCCGCGGCCGTGAAACGCAATCGAAATCGCGAGGGACCGTGGCAATCGTATAATTGACGAAGCAATTATATACTCTCGGCTGGCGAATCTATCAATAGCAGAAATTTATCTCGCGTGAATTCCAATTGGCCGCTGTCTTAACGCGTTTGAGCTATTTAATTAATTATGCGTCAAGGGGGGGGGGGAGAACAAAAAACACCGAGGGCCAATAATCGAGGCAATAACGTACTTGGCCCGTGAAATATGGGAAAAGTCGCGAATTCGGCGCGCTCGCGGGAGTGGAAGAGAAATTGTAAGCGACCTCGTTGGCGGCACTTAGCTCTCTCCCCCCACCCCCCTCTGTCTCGCTCGCATTGCGCGGAACTACTTGGATCAGCGCCAGATCGAGAGGGAGGCGAGCCATTAAGTCGCTCGGCAGTTAATTGGTGACTGCGGCGACGAAGAGAGAGAGAGAGAGAGGGGGGGCGGGGGGTGTTGACTACACCGGAAAATCTGGCGTCGCCCGGTTATTTCCGCCGCGTGCCGCGTAAAAAACCGAGGGCGCGAACGAGCCTGTCACCTGGCGCGTACGCGCTCTTTTGAACTCGCCGCGCTCGCCCGCGCGAGAACCGAATAAATAACGACGATGCTTCCGCCTACGTAGCGACTCTCTTTCTCCATCATCGGCCGCTGAAGTTCGAAGCCCGGAACGATGCGATCGATCGTGAGCTCGCGCCCGGCGAGCGAATCGCTTGGAATTTGCAACAAAGGAGGCTGCAAATGTATAATTCGTTGGGCAATCACGAAAACCGAGGGGATCGCGTGTCTGCCTTTGATGTCCCCGATGATATCTCCAGAGAGGGGGGGAGGGGGGAGGATCGCCAGTCCCGATAATCTTAATCAGCCCTGGTCTGATTAAATTTATTCTTAAGCATGCAAATCAAGTCAGCGCTACGTGAATAAGTTATCCACGATGTCGTAGCTCAAGACCGCGAAATACAATTACGGTAATTAGATTTTCGTATAATTGAGGATAACTATTTTTAATTAACAAAGCCAGTAATAAGTAAAATAAAATTTTTTTTATCGCAAACGTGTATATTTAGAAACTCTATTTTCAAAAGTTTTAAGACCAGTTATTCGTTCATTCATTTCACGTCGATCAAATTAATGTATATTGATGATATATATACCCATGTATTAAAGAAAATCTTTAATAAACTTTCTGTTTCTCGTTATATTCTTCGATTTTTTAGGAATAAAAAAAAGAAATAAGTATGATCTCAAATTCAACCTTAAGCCTGTACATCTGAAAGGATGAATGAAAAGTTTTTTAAAAACTGATATATCTACCAATTCAATATGATACATTCATTTTTGTACCTATTATATTAATTACTCTTGTATATAATATTTTTTCATTTTATTATTTGATTGCAATTGTTTTGATACCAAACACTGTTATTCATTAATATACGCCTTTATAGTCTGTCCATTGTTTATATACTGTATTAAAAAACGAACGAACAACTTTTCAAAATTACAACCAATACTTTCTTGGTATGATAAAAACAATATCAAGACCAAGATAAGACGGACAATATCAAGACTCGTGCAAGACGAAGGCAATATACCTTATAAAGCACTAACAATACCCCTGTTATTAACAACAAAAAAAGCAGGTTATAAAGTACAAGTACACATATACTTGCATTCTTCAATGAAATAATAATGATCCGATCAAATCTCAATTTTCGTGACCGTATTTGCGAGTACCGGCGCAAAATTCCAACCCTAACTCCTCCTCGCACCCTTTAAAAAAAAAAAAAAACGCCGCGATATAAGCGCACCCTCCTCCCCTACCCACACCGAACGCTCTTTCCCTCCACGCACGCAAAGCGATCTTTTCCAAATCAGTCCACCGTAAATTTTGTCGTTCAATACTAATAATAATAATAATAATAATAATAATATCCCATCCCGCATTTCATAACGCGTTAGTCTTTTGTTCTCGGGTGGCGCCACATGATTCCTTCGGTCACGGAAATGTCATACCACTTCTCGTCCCTAGCGTATAAAAAAGAGACGCTCGCAACAAAAAAAAAAAAGAAAGAAAAACACGACCCGAGAACCCTGAGGGACGCTAGTGTATAGCTTTGAACTCATTTTACGAGTACGTCCACTGGTTCGCCGCGCGTATATACACCATGTACACGCGCACGCGTATTACATTACGGCCCGCGTAACGTCGCGCCTTGCGTCCCGCCATCACCGCGCGGCAAGGAATCGCTTTCGCGTACATCGCGCCGGATCACTCAGGGCCGCGTTAGGGAAGAAGGTGGACGAGGAGGATGAGGAGGAGGAGGTGGGGCGGGCAGGGTCGAATCGCGATTGTACGCGTATCTACGAAAGGAAATTTCGTTTATTTTCGCTCGCCCGCCGCTGCGGGGGCGCTTGGCGCTGAGATTTTTGTTTTTTTTTTTTTTTTATTACTATCTCGCTCGCCAGGCCGATTCGTGGCTGTCTTTCGTACGCGCGGGCGGAGTCCGGCAGCTTTCGGCTGGCGGGCAAATGAGTCTTTTTATTTCTACGGCGCTCCGTCGGTGTTGATTCCTGTTTACTAATGAGAAACGTGCTCATAATACGTGCATATGTACGACGACTGAGGATGGATAATCGAGCGAGACAGAGAGAGAGAGAGAGAGAGAGAGAGAAAAAATTACTCGATCGATTTCACATTCATTGATATAACGAGACGGGCGTAAATTTTAAATGCTCAATCTGAAAATTAAAGATCGACAAGAGCGTCGCCCGTGAAACCACGCACGAACGGGTGGGCGGGGGAGGAGGGAGAACGTAAATATCAATTTAAATGATTATCCTGTATTATGTCATTATGTAGCAATAATGTTATGTACAATCGAACGACGGTACAACGGTAAATTCAATGCCGATTAAATGATGGATCACAGAATGCAGATTAAGTGGCACCGCTGTATTTTGTAATCTATATATATATATAATATCAAGCTCGAACAGATCTGTACGCGCAGAAGTGCGACTAATTTTGTCAACTGAGAATATCAAATACATCAATAGTTACCACATAGTTGCATGCGCATAAATTTATTTAGGAACTTAGGAAGAAGGATGATCGATACGAGCCGCAAAGTATGAACAGTCGTAATAAATCTTTCCTACATAAACATGCACTTATATATCGTAAATATTCCATAAAGTTGGCGTAAATATCAAGGATTTAAAGATCTTATAGAGCGACATCTTGAGCCGTATCCCCTATTAAGAGAGCTCAACTTGGAATTGTGTTTTTTATCTAGGAAACCGACGATAAATCACCACTATTGTGGATGTGTAATTAAAAAAAAAAATAAGAAAGAAAGAAAGAAAGAAAGAAAGACAAATATATTACGGCCGTACTTTCATATTTCTAGAGAAACAAATTGTACTGTTGCCCTAGCATTAAACTATATAGGTAGATATTGAATGTAACAGATCCTATCGAACGGAAAGTTTTACTACGCAAAAAACCATCACTTTCTATTGTTTTTCCTTTACTTTTTTTTTTTCATTTCTTCCTTCCTTTACTTTTTAACGCTGCTCTACTTGTCTTTTCATTACGATCGCAATCATCGACGAAGATTCACGATATGCTTCCGAACAAAGCACATTTTCACAACAAACCTCCCAACGCACGTGTTAGGCAAATACGGAGTTTCCAATCTCGAGCCACGTGAAGGAAAAATAATACTAATGGGCACATTAATCACAAGAAAGTACTTTACGACGAAGTCTCTGATAGTGGAATAAAAATTGTAATAGATATATGGTAATTGTCGAATGAAAAATTGCAATTAAGTAATTTAGTTTCGAAGAAAGATTTCCAATATATATATATATTCAGCATAAAAAATTTTTACTTTATTAGAATAATGAACCACATTATTAAAATAATCAAATGTACTTTCTATTCTACAGAGAAATTGAGGAATGAATTATCGAAAGTTAAAAGAAAAAGTGAATGTATTCCTACAGAGAATCAAATTTCGAAAAAGTATAAGAATATAGTACAAATTTCTTAAGAAATGGCAAAATACTACACAGTTTCAAATCTAAAAGAAATGTACAGTAATGTACTTACAGAGGATATTCCGTAATTTATTTTTTATTCTATGTTCTTCTTAAATATAATCCATTCTTGTGTAAAAAAAACAGCGACGTTTCGAAATTTTTCGAATAACCTTAGAAAATATACAGATTCAAAATATCATGAAGCAGACAGATGATTCATTTTATAGAATTCACTTAAAAATCAGAAAATATCCCAGTACATCTTCAGTTGAAATCCCTAACACAGACCCAACTCCAACGAAAATGTCCATATAGAAATAAAATTGAAATTATTGCAGCATCGCCCTCTTCCCGTATTTACAACATCGAAACGACTACAATGCGTATCATTTGTCATTCGGCCCAAATTTGTAAAAATCAAATTTATCAAAATCTAAAGCGGAGCAAAAAAAAGTAAAAAAAAAAAAAAAAACATTTAACGTTACAGGACGTTCTGATAAAGAGGTTTCATCCGAACGCGCATCCGTTCACAATGGCGGTGACGCCGTTGGCGCCGCCCTCGGTACAACTGGTGCCGGCCAAGGAGTACAAGGGGGCACCGATCGGCACCAGCTACGACGTCCGAGTCTACGCCGGTGAGAATCGTCCATCTTTATTTTTACACTTTATCAAAATCGTATATAAACTACTAGCCTTTCCTTCCTCTATATATATATATTCGTTCGACCCTAATTGTTACCAATGCACACTTGACACTTTTAATTAATTACATAGATATAGGGTATATAATTCAGAAAATTGCAACTGACAGTTTGACATAGGCATTTATTACTATACCATCGTTACTAAAATCGCCTATACCAATATCTGGTACATTTAAATCACTCTTTGTGCAGCGCAGTTTAGTGTACGAACATTAAGTTAAGCAAATACGGAAATACATCTTTCTACGTTTTATAAAAGTTTCGCGAACATTTTCTCCAGTGATGTGAGTTGCCTTAGTACGTTTAGGATAATAATAACAAAAATACAACTTATCTTTCAACTTTAGAGCTATTATTTTCCCTTAGCAACGTTCGTAGTTCAATTTTCCATAAAAAAAAGACTATATTTATATAGCCGCCCATATGATTCCGATACTTTGTGTTTTCCTATTTTGTTTTTATACAGGAGAAAGATTTTTACAATTTTCCACTCCATAAAAGTAAACTTCATTTATTTTTCTCTTCAGTGTCAAATGCAATTCGCATGCGTAAAACGGCGTGAACGAATAAATTTTATGTTTAACAATGCTTTCAAACACACACTGACACACACACACACACACACACACACATAAATGCGCGCAAGAGCGTACGTATGCGTTCTTACAAATTTACACGCTGAGCACATGAAAATTCCCGCATTCCTTTGGCGTAAACAGAGCGGAAACTTGTCCAACTGTAATCCAAACGACCGTCATGCGCGCGTTGTCGACAGCTCGACCACCACCAAGCCCTGCCATTGGACTCGTACGAAACGCTCGTTGTCCCTCAGCAACGAAGCCGATTACACGAATTGAGCAAAACAGGCCGTAAAATTTCCCAGCCACGATTAGTAAGTTCGGATTAGTATGCGTTTATTAGAAGACGATTAGTATGCGCGTGTATGAGGATCCGACCAATTTCAACGGCGTCATTGTCGCGATCATGATCAGTCGGCGCGACGGTCGGAACATCTTAAACCACCCGCCCCTTCAAAATATCAGAAATTCATATGGAGAAATCGACGGAAGTTCTAATATTTCCAACAAAAGAAAGCACTTATTTCCCTCGGAATGTACATAGGGCTGGGATCAGATTAATTCATCCATACGAGCCTTAGTGAGCATTAAATGTGTCACCAATTGCGACGAACCGTTGCAAACGTGCAAATTTTAATTAGCTCAGCATCCAAGTAAAAATATAGCACCGGGACAATTGATACTTCGTTTCACGTTTCTCTTGCGTTAAGTGCTCAAAAGCAGTCTCCTGAATTTGCGCGTCTTGCACGTATTCGAGGAACGAAGTTTCGTTAGAAAAGAAAAAAAAAAACATCGATCGTCGCCCTTTTTTGACACGACGCGGAAAATTCAACGTGGACCCCGGTGTCCGGGGGAAGGTGAGACGGTATAGCGAGCACCTGGTTCTTCGATCCTAGTGGATTTTCCGTTTACGTCTTTTATATATATACATCGGATTTAGCGAGGTTTTTTTTTTTTTTTTTGATTTAATTAAAGCTCCGGAAAAAAAACATGTAGGTCACGGAGAAAAACAAACTCTGACGTAAGTCTTAAGGATAATGTCGGGGCACGTATTATAAGAACGAAACATCCACCCCCTCTCCCACGCCGCGGGTCGAAAGTCATTCCGTATTAAACGTAATCGCGCCTACGCTCGCTTGTCCCGTGATTCCGCGAAGAGGCCGCGACAGCGACGAGATTCGCGCAATGCGTATCGTTCGTTGATCCCGGTCGCCTCGGCGACAACGCCCTGTGCAGGAAAAAGCTTTTTATCACTTCCTCCGAACCAACCACGCGTGCTAACCGTCGAAAAATATCGCGATATTTCTCAAAAAGAAAAAAAAAAAACAACAACAACTAACAACATAGCGTATGGACGAGGATCGAATACGGGGATGGAATTTTATACCTCGGTATATGCGTATTTTTTTATTTTATTAAAAACATTTTGTTGTTCTTCAATGTATTCCATCGATTTCAAAATGAAAATGTACACGGCTATGCGGTAAATCCAGAAAAGTTCATGTATCTTTAATCAATCCTTCAATTCAATCAACCACCGTAGTATAGAATCAAGCGAAAATTCCGGCAGTCGCTACGACTGCATATATATATATATATATATATATATATATATATATATTTCATAATTAAAGAAATTTATTCTGACTGTTGTTTTGTCAAATATACCATTCCAATAGATTAACGTAACGAATTTTTATCAGGTATCGTACGATGATCGTGATACAATTTCGGTTCGAAAAAAAATTAACTATTATTAAATAGAAGTATTAACGAGCACGGTGACGTACAAATAAATAGTATCCCAAATTTAGATTAATTATAAGCTACTATTCGTGTATTAGTTATAAAAAATCGAAGATGAAAGATGATTTACAAATCCTCGAGGTACCCCAAGCTAAAGTTATAAACACCGGCTAAAAGTTCCGCTAACGCAGTGTCCAAAGCTTCGAATCGTTCGATTATTGCGAAAAGCTCACGTGGCTCAATTGCAATCCAATTCAATATCGTCGCGGGCCAACGTCGCGCTTTATTTACGGTAATGCAATTTTTTCGACTTTGCGCCCCAGCTCCGCGGTTCCATCTCCGTTGTATGAAAATTTTCACCGTTGCTCATAAGTTGATCGTCGATCTGTCTTTTATCTTTGAGGAACGGCGTATAACTATATATATATATATATATATATATATATATATATATATATATATATATATATAGATTTTTTGCGACCAGAATTTGCACCACGATCATCGTCCGATACCTCATAAAAATTCTTTAAGTTATTCTCTTGGAATGGCGTAGTTGCCAAAACAACTGTCAGAATAAATTTCTTTAATTGTGAAGCGATCCAAGTGTTTTTTTTATGCTGATTTATAATCTTATTTTCTTCAATCATGCTCGATGCAATTCATAAGCGAGTTTTCTCTAATTCTTTATTTGTGGTGGTTATTACAGCGCTCTGAATAATTTTAATTTTACAGCGTCGAAGATTCTATAATATTTATGTTTTCTTTCACGGTACCAAAATCTAAAATTTCGAAACTGTTAGTCAATTATTATTACTCGTGATATCAATTATTGAATATTTAATAAAAATTCGACATATGTGTCATTATTTATTATAGAAAAATTTAGATGACGATCTGATGAAAGCTTCAAACTACATCCGAAATGAAATATCATTATCCATATTCAATGTCTTGTTTTTTTTTTTAACAATCTGCGCACTACTACTGTGCGTTACCCGGAGACTAAAAACTTGATGATTTCATATTTAACATGCGAATGTTTAATGGCGCGCTACATATAGCGTGGTATAATCTTGCGTATCGATTTTTAAAATGTCCCATATTTATATACGCATCGGTACATATTGTATTTCTGCGTACGGAACCGGAATTTTCCGATAGCGACGGGGGCGGCTCTCGTTTCTCTGTCAATATTGCCGAAACCGTTTCATTATACATAATCTATAACCCGTTATTCCGAATTAAACGTATTTTTCGCAATAAATTATATTTGCACGACAATTGATCAAATATATATATATATATATATATATATATATATATATATATATATATATATATAGGCGCACGCAGTCGCGGATGAGAAAAAGAACCACGTCCCATACCGTGCCGCTATATATCAAACGGAAACTCTGTCGTCGGGACAAAGCAAATATTGAAATTAAATTGAATGAAGGGTAAAGAGAGCTATTTTATTTTTACCCAGCGTCGCTCGCACCGCGGGCAGCAGGGCTTTTTATTAAAATCGACTTTAAATAAATTTTATTTTTTTTATTTATTTTTTTCAACCCATCTCGTCGAGTTCGGTGCGACGATGTCGACCTTTATGTAAATGACGCGGGAGCTCGCCGGGCAGACGCTCAAAGGCATCGTTTTAATCGGGACAATTCGTACGTAAAGTCGGGCGATAGTGTACGCCCGACGTTGACGGGGTCGACTCGATCACCGAGACTCGGGATTATGGGAATTAGTTCGGGGGTCCTTTTGTAAAAAAAATGGACTTTTTGGAAAAACGTAAAACGGCAGACGCCTCGTCGCGCGAATTTGGAACATTCGATACGTCGCGATTTGCGGGGTAATGGGACTGATCCCAAAGGTCAGGGTAATAATCAGGAAGAAAAGCTACTTTCGTTGATACATGCATTCAAAAAAAAAAAAAAAAACCAAAATGAGCTATTTATCATTTCATTTTGAAAGTGTAAGAAGCGTCGAATTCTATTTAATAAGCCTCGATTTTCATTCCGCCGCGCACTCTCCGCATTTCCAGACAAACGAGCCTCATTCGTCTCGAACGAGCTGCGTCGACTCTAGCAATGAATGTTCGTGATTCTCGAAATAATCGACAATCCTCGATCGAATAGCTCGGGGGCGAGATAGGAGGCGATTTCGACCGTATTTAAGCGCAGAAATTTTTTTTCGCGTAACGAGGCAAATGACTTTCTTTTACCAGTTGAAGCATTAATTAAAATAAAAAAGCAATGTAGAGCCACCTATGCGTGCATCAATCTCCTTTAAAATCTTCGAACACATCTACAATCCCTGGAAAATTACATAAATCCAGGATTAAATGCTTTGTAAAATAAAACTATAGATTTTGAGAAAGAAAACCGACTGAAGTTGTTGGTCGAATTTTTGTGAAAAAGCACTTTGAAAATGGCATACCCTAGTTGTTTAAAAATATTTATTTGACCGTTTTATATAAAAATTAAAGATGTCAATAAAGTAACAAACTATTAATTTTACAATTTTCAAATTTTTGATCGATATTTTTCACGATACCTCGTCCCGATTAATTAAAAATAATAATTTTAAGTCTTCGTGTAAGAAATTAAAGTATTTTCATCATCTAAGGTTCAGTCCTCCAATTATGGAAAATAAAAATAATATCGATACTACTCAATAAAAATAAACGCATTTGGAAACGAAGGAAAAGAGTTATTACATTAATTGATAGACTATTATAGTGTATATTAAAAAAAAAAAAAAATATTCATTCTTATAGAATCTCTTTGACACAGGAGTTGCGCTCGAACCACCTTAAGAATTTTTTAATTAAAAAACTAAAAGAAAGCTAGAAAAGAGAAAATCCTGAAAATTATTATGAAAGCTTCATTAGCTACATTTATCAAACGTGTATGGATATAATCGTGTGTAATATTGGGGAAAAACTATTTTCAATTTCAATTCAATTTTGTTCAGTCTTAATAACTGAATCAGTTTTAAAGTTACAAAAACCTTTCCTGATATAACCGTTCAATTTTTATATGACCGTCGAGATGAGTATGTGTAATTCGATACTTAGATCTAAACATTTCTAAATATATATATATATATATATATATATATATATATATATATATATATATATATATATAAGCAAAAAATAGCCACTGACCACGATACACGTATTTCTGTGCGACGTATCTCCTCATTTACCTCCGAAAAAACCTCCGATACCTTCATACTCTCGCTCGCGCAATAAAATCTCGGATAAATTCTCCCCTTCCTCGATACTCGTTCTGGATCCTTATCAGCCATCTCTCCCCTCTCCCACCACATTCCATTCGCCCGCGCCATTCGCGTAGCCGAGTTAAACGCTGCTCGCCCCCTCCCCCCCCTCGGCCCCCAAACCACCACCCCCGTCGCCAGATTTGATTTACGGCGCGCGAAAACTTTTTTGAGCCCCCTACCAGCAACACCTCTGCCCCCCCCCCTGTTTTGGCGACGTACATTCATGGACAGAGTCAGAGACAGGGCATGGGAGACGGGAGGTCGATAAAGGCAGCACGAATTCTGTCCTAAAGAGAATGATTGATCGAGCCGGCGGTGTGTGCGTGCGCGGGCGCTCGCTCGCTCGCTCACGTCTGGTCATCGACGCAGGAGCGCGCGGATATGTCGCTTATTACTGGCACGTGCATCGACAGTTCCGCAAAACTGTCGATGCACGTTTTGCATTCTCTTCGTTCCCCAGAGACGAACGATCCGATGTAGTCAATGCTGAAATCCTAATATTAATCTTATAGATATGTATCCATCTGTGTGTGTGTGTGGTGTGTGTGTGTGCAGGAAACTCGTTTTTCTAACTCCTGTCCCTCCGTTGTTTTCACTCTGTATCTATCTCTCTCTTTCTCTCTCTCTCTCTCTCTCTCTCTCTCTCTCTCTCTTAAAGTTTATATTCAGTTATCATCGTAACTATCTATAATATTGATAAGACTGACTTACTGCATTGTTATAGAATATTCATGTTTAACATATCAATTTTATGTATTGATGACATATCTTCTGCAGCAATTCATTCCATTAAAAATCTATTACATTATTTTGTATCTATGATTACAAATACGTGTATATACACATCGATGTGCCTCACTCACTCTCTCTCTCTCTCTCTCTCTCTCTCTCTCTCTGCCTCTTCCACTCGCCGGCTCGCACTTTAGCTTTCTTTTATTCCAGAGGATGCGCTTCGAATCTGGCGAAACGTAGAAGGGGGTGGAACGGGGATTCGATTTCTTCGAGGGAATTGGCTGTTACGCGACAGGACGCGGGCTTATTTACGCCGGGAAAATGAGACCTCCTCGCGTCCAGTGGACTGCGCTGGCCAGATGCGCAATTCCGATTTCAAATACAATCGTGAATTTTTGTCGCGTCCAGGCAAGAGGGCGGGGGGGGGGGGAGATGTAGCGTTTGAATAATGATTATCGGCATTATTTTTATCGCTTCTTTAATACATAAATCATATATCAAAATAATTGGGAAATTTTTTTGATCATTTTTAATTTCATTTTTTGTTAATTTATTTATTTTTTCAAATTCTTGTTTAATTTCATTTAGAAGTAGATGTCTCGTTGATATCGCAAGAATATATTCATATCGAAAGAAATGAATCAAAATTTCGGAATTTGTGCATAGTTTTTTTTTTTATTGAAGTTTTCCAGGTCAATAAAATACCATCCATAAACATTTATAAAGAGCATAAAATGCCGCAACTATAGTTTTATTAATCAAGTAAACGGTTCCATTTTCAAAATGCATTGTCTCCAATATTGAACCGACAGCTTTAGATTTATTTTTTCTCGTTGAAAATGTTTGCTTGTCTTTGATACAAATAATTTAAACGTAACATGCCATCGCGGGTCTTTAAAGTTATTGCGATAATTGAAAACGATATCGTTATATATTATATTTCAATCAAATTCATACACCTAAATATATGTCGAGTAAATTTAGAGCTTTAAGGGATTTTTTAATTTATAAATTTTGATTAAAACTCATATTTCACGTCGTAATCCCCCAAACATTAAAAGTTAACCGGTATACATTACACGGGTACTAAAAATACTTATTAAACTTTGAATTAAACATTTAATACTGTTTACCTCTCGCGCGGGCGTTATTTCATTGGAAACTAAATTAAGCAAAGACTGTAATTACATTGTTATTTTAATCTGATACCGCTGAATTGCTCATATATATTAAAGGCCAAATGATAATTTAAATGCAAACTTCGTTGCTGAAGGAAAAAATTCTGCAAATCGCATATGAAGAATTTGCTGAAATTTAAGAGATTTTTTTCTCTTTTCATTCATTATTTTGTTAAGTTTTTCGTAGATTACATTTTGAAACACAGCATATTTATGAAATTTCAAATATATTTATTTGGAAATTCAGAAAGGAAGATTAAATTTACGACTGTTTTAGAAATGTATTAATGTCAATGTTTAGAAATCCATATTATCAGTAAAAATTATTTTTTTTTTTATTAGATATTTAAAATTGATATTTTCGCATTTATAGTACCAGTACAGATATATTACTAAACGTGCTCAACTCGTTTTATATATTAAAATACACGTTTGTTCGAATTTTTTTTATAAATCTTTCATATCGTAAATTCGACACAAATTAAAAAGAAAACAATACAAGCCTCGTATTCGAGTTTTATGGGTTATCGAAAAACAAAACAAAAAAAAAAAAAAGCAAAAAAAAAACAACGTCGAAATCAATCGACAAGATTTGCGTCCGTCCGGGAATAAAAATAAAAATATTGTCAAATTTCGAAAAATCGCTGCCGACGGCCGCGAAATATCATCACCCCCTTTTAAAATACAGGGCGCAGTAAGTAACGCCATTACAAAATGCGATATTGCGATAGGTGATAAAAATTTCGAGCCGGAACAGATGTGCAGCAGTTGTAAAAGTTTTTTTTATGTACTTGATATAAACAAGAATAAAAGCGGAAGGAGCGAGTCAGGGGGGGAGAAAGGGATAGTGTGAAAAGTTGTCACCTTTATACACTCTTCAGGAGTATATAAAGTTTTATGGGGAAATATCGATAGCACGCTTGCATATCCTATATATATATATATATATATATATATATATATATATATATATATATACATACACTCGCCTGACTTTTAGAGTAACAGAGTAGCGGAAGTTTGCCCGGAAACAGCGGCCGGCCGAAAATTATTTCAATTGTTGTCGAACGATGCGAAAGAAACTAACGGTCAATATTGTTTTGGCGACCGAATGAAAATTTCGCGAATCAAAGACGAAGACAAAAGGAGCTCATTGTTCTGTTAAAAGTTTCGAAATTATTTAAATAAACGGACTGATATCAATATATTCGTTCGTTTTATATTTATTCTTTATCTATATTTTTTTTTTATTCGACTCGCGTTTTTCTAACATTTTACATTAACAGCCCGACTTTAAACAGACAAAATTTACTCTCTCTTTTAGGAAGACTCGGCAAATTCGCGCTTTAAACGTACAATTTTTTTTTTTTTTACAAAATTAAAAGCTTCTGGAAATTGCTCGCTCTCCGCCTATACGCGTTTCGACGAAAAATTGCATTTCAGCGTACAACGCAATATTAATAGTGCGCTGTATTCGTTGTGCGAAACGTTGTCCGTACAATTCGTACGTATAGGGTAACACGCAGGATAAAAAAAGTTTCGTAAATAATTAAAAACTGCCCGGGCACGTGAAGGCAGACGATAAATGTGTATGTGAAAAAAAAGAGCGTTAGACACGAAAAATTTTGTAAGTAACGTTGTTGTGCAATGTAACGTAGGTTGTAATGTAACGTTGGGCATACGATTGTAATGCAGAAATGCTGAAGCTATAAAGGGGTCGCGGTCACGACGCATCCTCAAACTTATTTCAAAGTATCGTCTTGAATGTAATTCTTCAATTCTCTTACGTTACACGAATCATGTACAAGAACATTTTACCGTTCGACTTTCCAGAAATTTCTATTTTCCGCATTATTTAAATGAAACTTGGGAACAGTACAACCTCTGTTTCAAGAATAAAAGAAGCATGTAAAAAAAATAAATAAAAGTAAATAATCAATTTTCCAATTTGGGATTTTGTTAGTGTACAATACTGTAGATTCAAAATGAAATTTGTTCTCTTCAATTCCCCTTTCAATAGAAGAACTTTTAATACATACATATACATATACATATATATATATATATATATATATATATATATATATATATATATATAGATATACAAACATACATACATACATACATATATACACGTGACATCGAATAAAAATGGCCATGTTTTTTTTCTGTACCGCTATTTTTTGAATAAGCACCCTAAAATACGTAAAACTCTTTTTTTTCATTTATATTCTATTTTATACAACTAGTTCGAAAATTTTATTTCGATGCGCGATAATAATTTCACAAATCAAAATTTTCTTCTGTCATTGTTCGTACTATCCCTTGCTGTTATATTCATCTATTTTTCTATTCTAAATAATTAATATGCCCATACTACATTTTCGCGCTTCGCCCATACTTCCGTGAGGATCTAATCCTAACTGGACGTAATGACGCAAAGAAACGCGAAGATAATAATTTATCTCCGGTTAGGATAACACTAATTCTACAAAACATTGTACAGTAGAATATCCAAAAAAGTTATCGTTATTATAATAGAATTCCATTTTGATGAATCGAGTCGGCGCCCCGTTGCTCACCGCTGATTCCCCCGGTCCGCTTCAGCCGTACAAATAGGCAGACGAAAGGACGGTACGAACTGCCGACTAACCGGCTCCTCCGACGGCCCAATCGGCTGGCGGAATCCCCGGAATCGACGTCGGGCATCGGGATCTCGTTACCCGTTTCAGCGCCCCCTCTTCTCGTTTCACCCGCCAACATCCCTCGCCCCCCCCCTCCCGCCCGTCACGTCTTTCCCCGTTTTCTACCCTTCGTGTGCACGTACTCGCAGTGTGCGCGCAGAGAGGTAGAAAGCCGAGAGGGCGTAGATTTTCTTTCCCAATTTCCGGGACGATGAGAAATTTGTAAAGGAGCGTTTTAAAAATTAGTATCGCCAGATGCATCGTGTTCATATTATATTTATGTATATATAGGTTTCCAAACCTGTCGCATAAATTTTCCTTTATTGCGAGGAAAAATTTATGCCTCGCTTATAAGAAACCCATATATTTCAGTAGGATGCATATATATATATATATATATATATATATATATATATATATATATATATGTATGTATGTATGTATGTATATATATATATAGGTTGAATCGAACATTTCAAGGCGAACGGAAATGAATAACGCTGCCGCGCTCGCCATAAATCCGGGAATGGATTGCGGGCGTGTTACACGCCTTTTCATACCGGGAAATCTGTAACATCAATTACAAAACTGTTTCGGCCAACGTCTTTTTACTTGAGCAAACTTTCCCGAGGCTTTCCCGCGTGCTCTGGAACTCGCTCGGATATACATCCTGTAGGGGGAGGGGGGTTAAACTTGCTCTATATAAGAAAGTGAGAAATATCCGGTGAACTTCGGTGTACTAAAGCGTAATACGGAAGTTTTTAGAGATATTTTGCGACATATTTCCAAATACGTTCGAAAATGCTTTTTCGAATATTAATTTTATCTTTTTAAATTTCAATGAATTTACGTTCTTATGGGCATGTCGGGGTAAAATACGACGGTAATAACCTGCGTAATATGAAAAATTGACTACGAATTTTCATCGTAAAACAATTTATGGATTGTACGATGATAAAAAACGATTATTTACCGAGATGATCTGATGACAAGGAATAATCGTTAAAATTTAACATATAGTTAAATAAGTAATGGGAATTACTATGGTATAAGCTCAGCGATTCGGCTGGAGGTTGTGGATATCAGGAGGACATACGCGCAAAATATCTCATAATTTTTTTGTATATAACGAATAGAGGATATTATTCATTCGCGCACGCACACAAACACACATGCAGATACACACAAATACACAGTTTTCTGATTATCCAAGGACGAAAACTACATAAATAAATCGACTTTCGTAGAATTTTCAGAATTTGCCTTTTAGTTGTGTAATTGGAATAGATTACTTGTCAGATATTTCATGAATGATTTTGTTTATTATGAATATTACCAGACCACCAAATAAATTATTATTGTTCGTCGTAACGAAGAGTTCAATAAATAGACAAATTTTATTTATATATATATATATATATATATATATATATATATATATATATAATGGTTAATGCATTCCATGTTCCATTGAAGATGCTGTTCGGTAAAACAAAAATCATTTGAAAAACTTTTTTACGAGTTATAGCAGTCCAGTTTGGTAGTACATCATCCCAGAAATGAAATTTTCCCTTCTCGAGATCGTTCATACGTCTTATGGCCTTTTAGTACTGCTCTACGACGTAGCAACGTACGCCCGTAGCCGTGACAGCCGATCCCAACCGTTTCCACGACCAAACGTACGTTGGCTTTCCAAGCCCACTCGTATCCCCGTTATGCAAACGAGCCAGCCGACCCATCGCCCCGGAATTCGAAGGAATTCCCCGGGAATCGCGTTTCGGGCCCGCGCCTCCGCGGGGAACAGCTGAATGTACGGCGATAAACAGATGGCGCGGCAGCGGTGGGGGGGGGAGGTAGAGGAAGGAGGCAACGCTCAGGCGAATCGCTGTCATTCCGCGAGCACGCGCGACTGTGTGTATGTACTGAGGGGCAGGGGGGGGGGGCGACGTCGACGCCGATTCCCCACCGGTTAAGGCGAGTCGGCTTTGGCCGTGATATTCCGCGCTTTCGCGGCGGATACTTGAGCGTCGTTTCGACATTTTTCTCGGCTCTGGTATTTTTATATAAAGGATCAGCGCAACAGGATTTCGAGAAAAGGCCAAATGCCATTCAAATTTGTACGGCGAATTTTTCCGAGCTTGTACGCTTAATTATTTTCGGCTTTTCCCTTCATAAATCCACTTAATGCTTAAGTAACGTTTAACGCATCCGCGATTGCGCATTGAACGCGCGAATTATTGTCGAACGATTCAACTGTTTAACGACAGCGAAAACGACTTGTTAATCGGTCAGTATAAAGCGTTGAAGGGAGAAAAAAAATACACTCGCCGTTCCGCACTTTCGGCTCGGAATTGTTCGCGCAATCGCAAACGGTCGCCACGATACACTCGAGCGATGGATTTTGTTCTAAACCGAGCAAAATAATTGCGGTAAACGTTTCCTCGAATCGCCTCCTGTACGAACTGTACAAAAAAAAAACAAAAAAAAAAAAAAAAAAACAAATAGGTAGGAATCGATAACTACCTAACGCGTGTCCACAGAATCGGCCGAACTTAAACATTGACAATAACTACTTGAAAATTGCTACTTCTTCGCGGACGACAGTGGAAAAGCAAGTGTTATTTTGCAAAAAGAAAATAGATAGAAAAGATAGAAAAGCAAGATAAATAAATAAATAAAAAAATATCGTATGACCGACGTGAACATTTGTTAGGTTAAATTTCAGCAGCACAGGCGGATGTGGAATTATGAATTTCGGTCGTATAGCTTAATTCGCGCGCGCGGTCGTTAATAATGATTATCGTAAGTTTCCGACACCGTCGCCCTAATCGAAGTCGAGGTATACGGTTAGACGGTCGGCCCTTCGCCCACCTGGAAAGTTCCGCCAATCGATCGAGTCGGCCACGCTTTACGGTTCGGGCGGGCGTCGTCCCACATTAATACGCGCAGATTGTGTCGCGGACGGCGGTTTTCTCAATCGTCCTTCATCTCGGTAATCGACTGTACGGACTCGTTGGGCTTGTCGGCAGACGTTAACAAGCCGCGGACGCGATCGAACGCAATAGGTTTAATAGTGACGAAATACGCTCGGCGTGTAAATTCATCGCATACAGCAATGAGTCCAATTGAAGCGATCATACAGTTTCGATGCATCATCAGTTTCTACGCGGAAAATATTGGATGTAGAAATTTCGCGAAATGCGTTTGATTATATCGAAAACAGAATTGATTTCTGAAATGACATATTCATTTGTTACTTACACCGCGATCGATAAAGCGTCCTGAAAATTTTCAAAACTGATTGTTGCATATTTCAATTCGATCGTGTGCAAATGATGTGACTGGCGACTCTGTCCTCAATTATAGAGTGAGACATTCTTTTCATATTTATAAAATATAAATTACTGGTATATGAGAAAGAGTTAACACAAACGATTATATCCAAAGCTATCTCTTCCACACATTGAATCGTAATATTAAACAGAAGAAAGAGCGTACTCGGCTGAGACACCATTGCATCCAACGCAATTTTCATCCCCCTATCATTTTTATCGCCCTATCACCCCCATCCGCTAATACAGGGCCCTCTGCTTCGACAGCCGAGCGGCCCGACGAGAAGCTGACGCGCAAGATGCAGATAATCCGCATGGGCATACGCGTGATCCAGGGCGCGAGCGCGCCGCCCCTGCCGAGGAGCCTCGTGTACGGGCCGTCCCTGGGCGGGGCCGCGGAGTCGACGGAACCGGGCGCCTCGTCGTCGCCCTCGCAGCAGCAGCAGCAGCACCGGAAATTGCAGAGGGGGAAGAGCATCTGCGTCGAGGACGAGAACGAGATAAGGCTCGACGAAGGTGAGTCGTTTGTCTATGAAGTGGATACTAATTGTGGGTTCTAATGTGTGTGTGTGTGTGTGTGTGTGTGTGTGTGTGTGTGTATGGGTGTGTGTCTAGAGCATTAAGTCCTGCGGTAAATCAATGTTCCATCCAACGAGGAATTTCGTTTGTACAATTTTAATTTTCGAGATAACCAAGACACTTCTTTTTAATTCGTCGAAAAAACAGAAAAACAACAACTGAATTTCCATGCGTTCCGCGTCCTTTCCTCGTCGTAAAATATGAGTTTCGGATAGCCAAGCGCCACAAAGTGCCGGCAGCTCTCTCCGCCGTGATCTTATCCGTCCCCCGGTCGTTTCAGCAAATCGCCGATCGATCGGAAAAACTTCTACGCCAAAATGCATCGTGGATCGCTGTTATAAGCCCCATTGCTGGCCAGCCGACGAGGGAGGCGCGTAAATCGGCCCACGACTCGGGCGAACCTGCGAAAAAGTGTCGATCGCGACGATCGCCGACAAGGGCACGGCCCGCCTGGTTTTCTCGATATATATATATATATATATATATATATATATATATATACGCAGCGATGCAACATAAATTCCAGCCAAGGCGGATTGGCCAAATGAGCAATGGACGGCGATCGATCGCAATGACGGCCCTTCGTCCGCGGCTAGATTCGAGCGCGCCTCGTACGGACGGTTTATGGAAATACCTTTTCGTAACAAGTGGATTCGTGAGATGTGTGTGTGTGTGTGTGCGCGCGCGCGCGCGTGTGTGTGTGTGTGTGTGTACACGCGCCCGTGTTTCCATATTTCTATCGATATGCACAGGACATAAACCTTATAGAGATAAATCAGGGCGAGTTTGAATTTTTAGCCTGAGTGAACGTGGCTGCTTCTTTTTTTTTTTTTTAGGAGGACGATGCACGCGACAGGAGTAGAATTGTTCGGTGGGTTTTTAAGTAACGTATATAATAAGGCAATGTAATTATATTGGCGTTCTAGTCGTTGGTCATAATAAGTTCGAAAAATTGCCCCTCGTGATTCGTTAAAAATGCCCTATGTGAGAGCGCAAGCGACGAACAAACAAACACGACCGACGCGAATTGTCAAACGTATATAAGCTGAACGAAGTAAGTTGGAATTTTAGTAAAAAAATACTGTAATTTATAATAATTCATCGCTATTCTCACGATTATAAGGGAATTTTCTATTACTTCCTGCGCAGGCCCAACATGACTACGTTTTTTCATGCTTTAACTTTTTCAATTCGTCAACGTTCTCGTACGAGCCTCTCATCAAAACTTGCCGAAACTTAAGCATATCACTATCAACGCCAACGACATTATCGTCAATTTTTTTTGTTCATTTTCGCGTACGATCTGTCTCTCAGCAATTTAATAATTCGAAATTTTCACCTATTACAAGTTAATAAATCGCATCTGTCGCGTTGTCAAATTCGAAACGTGAAGTTCCGCTTGTCCAATGGGAACGAGAACGCAAGGAGCTTACGGAAAACGAGCTGAGAGGCGAGCGTAATGAATAATGTATAAAATCGCCGCTCAAATCGATATAGAGCATCTTGAAAACTTGTTATCTCAAAGTATCGCGAAGATCTGACGCTGTAACGTATATACTTCCAAGGTGAGTTTCGAATACGCGTCGAAATGCCGGATCTTCGTCACGGACGAGTTAATTTATACAATTTCGTAATTTGTCGGAAAATTAGGGTGGAAAAAAAAATCATCCACCCCTTAACGCCAGCTATTTTTAAGCTCGCATTAAATCCTCAGCGACGAGTCTCTAACAATAGAGACAGCGAAATTTTGCCCAACACGACGACCTGATGTACAAATTTCGACCTTTGAAAATCCGCGTTATATGCAGAGTTTCGACAAATCAACCGGACCAACGACTCACTTTCCCGGTTCTTTAACAGAGTCGGAAAACAATCGACGTATGCGCGGCCCACTGCAGTTGAAATCTCCCCTACCCCCTCCCCGGGCCCACTGGCCAAACTTTCGCGCCATCGTTACCCTGGCTTTTCAAATGACCGGCGACGCCGCAGGAATAATTGAAAACCTCGCGATCGACCTGCGCGCGCGCCGTGCGAAAACGGCGCGGTAGACCACGAAGAGCTCGGTGAAAAGATAACGGAAGCGTATGTATGTATGTATGTATGTATGTATGTATGTATGTATTTATGTATATATGTATATGCGTGCATATGTGTATATATATATATATATATATATATATATATATATATATATATATATGTACATAGAGAGAGAGAGAGAGAGAGAGAGAGAGAGCAGTCGAATTTTCTTTATATGAAAAAGAAATGTAGGTATAAATAATCCAGAACGAAAAGGCGCTCAATATTCGAGAAATCCGCGTATAAATATTCAAGGTACGACCGCCGATGTAAGGGAAAGAGAAGAAAAACAAAGGCGAAGGATCCGTTGGAGTGGGACAGGGAGGATTAAGGGCTGCGAAGCACGCCGATCCTTGCCGAGGACACAGCTTCGCCTCTTTACACACATATATATATATATATATATATATATATATATATATATACATACATTTTTTATTCATCGACTGTACATACATATATACACACGCCTATATATATACGCGTGCGCGCGAAACGAGCCATCCAGGGTAGATAAAATCCCGCTATAGGGTCGAGGCCTTATTATATACCTTCACCTTCTTCTTATTTCTCTCTCTCTCTCTCTCTCTCTCTATCTCTGTACTCCCATCGAATTTTCTGCGCAGATCCGCCGATTCCCCACGCGGTCGTGGAGAAGCAATTCCTGCTGACCGACGGCCGGGTGCGACTGGAGGCGAGCCTTGACCGCGCAGTCTACGGGCACGGGGACCCGATCACGGTCCACGTGAACGTCACCAACAACAGCGGCAAATCCGTCAAGAGGATAGAGGTAAGCTGGGCGAGAGGGGTGGGGGTGGAGGGACGGACGAACTGATTCGAGAGGGGCCTGTGGGGCAAATGTCGATAAAAAAATAAATAAATAAAAAAAATAAATAACTTCGAAATTTGAGCGCGCGATTATTTTTTTACAAAATCGCGATGTGAGCGCGTATGCAAAATTTATGATCGCGATTCGGCGAAAATTCAATCATCGATGAAATCAAAAATTTATCGTATTATTGCAATTAATTTGGTAATTTAATTTTACGAGATGTATAATGAAAAAAAAAATGTTTGAAAGGTACACCTATTGAAAAATACATGAAAAATGCATTTTGCAATGCACATTATGGCATATTGTTGCGAACTCAACCTCGCATGTAATATAAGGATGGATCTTGCATAACTATACGTTTTTATTCGCGGGGAGGGAGAGAGCTGTCAGACCGCCCCACATCTGACGTGCAGAGGGGGGGGGGAGGATCTCGCCAGTTTCGAATCGAGTATGACCATTTACCACGAGAGTAATCGCCCGTTCATACATCCGATGACTGACGAATGAAAATGAGGACGGGTAGAAAACAGGCTTGACGCAAAGCTGCTGAAGATTATTCAGCACTTTAACCAGCGAATATGGAAGTCATAGACGGAATGATACTTTAAATGGGCGATTTTCAGCCAAGATTTTCATTGAGACAAGCCGGCGAGATGACGCCGACTGTGGTCTAGAAATTTCGCAGCTCATCAGCTGTCGAACGATATCCCCTGTCGAAGCGATGCCGATGCGTAATTTCGGGGCAAATATTTCGTCCTCGTCGAATGCCAGGCCCGGGAAAGTTATTTCGGACGCAGTTCCGAAAAGCGGTGACCGAATAATCGATTTTAAAAACACGGGCAATTTTCGGTATTTTGATCAGCATCGATTATGAATATAGTGGCGAAAATTGACGATGGAAATATTGTTATGGAGAAACTCAAGAGGACGCCAAAACATTGCAATCTTGGATAAGAGATAGAAAATTTTTAAAAATGCTTCGAACAAAATTTACAAATCACTTCGAAATAGACCTTCTTTGTTCTATTACTTGTTGTACTATTTTTCTTCAAATCGCGGAGTTTTACATGAGAATGCGGCCTTTGTTGATATTATCCAGACTTTATGGGACAGTTATGATTTTTCAATTTTAAATGAAGTCTGCACGAAAACGCGATCTTTTGCTGTTTTGCTGTTCATGTATCAAAAAAAACGTTTTTAAAAAATCCAGAAGCATTTACCGTTTTTCCTTTATTATTTTACAGAAAAGAAGCACATATTTTAAAAAATTTCAAAAAAAATTGTTTTTTTTTCTAAATTAAAAAAAAAAAAGCTTTAATAAGCGAGAAATTTTTATCTTTTCGTATTATATGTGGAGATATCGTCAGCACTGAGGACGACATTGGTGTTGCAATATTTCGATAAAAATTAACTTTCGCCAAAAAATCTTAATCGTAATAAAACTGATTATGGCTTGAATTCCAAACAAATAATCATAAAATAAATAATAGAATGAACTATTATTATGCCCGCGAAAAAAAACTTCCCTTTTTTTTCTTTATGTACATATTTCTGTATATGTATGTACATAACGTGTAAATGTAGTATAAATAAAAGTATATGTTACATATATTATCAATGATATGTTACATTTTACGAATTCTTATTGTAGAAAATGACATTGTTAATTACATCATTTAGTAAGCTATTTATTAAAAACAATACATTCATTTGATTTTAATTAGTACAGTGGATTGCTTGTCGTTGCAAGAGATTATTGCAAGTACATAAAACCCTCCCTATGATATAAATTCTAATTTACTGCTATTTAATGTTAACAAAAGAACGCGTTTTGATATTCATTTTAAATTTTTATTGAACTTATGTCTCAGTTCCGGAGTGCATTTCCAATTCTACGCGAATTCTCAAATATGAATTAAAAGAATAATACACAATTCTGAATTTTTTTTTAATGGATTTTTATGAATATTTTTGCTTTACAGACGAAATGATAAAAATTTATGTACAGATTATACGAAATTGAAAACCATGGATTTAATAGAATGTACAGTGTATTACATTAAAAAAAAAAACAAGAAAATAAGAATACAAATATTATATAAATGACCTTATATTTATTTACTATAGATTGTTTCATTTATTAGGACAGTAAAATTACCGCATCGAATTTCAAAAACAATTACACATATTTTATAAAAGTCACGTTCGTCTCTTCACACTCATATTATGACTTAATTTATATTTTTAAATTTAAATCAAGTACTAATGTTTCAACGTGATGAAAGCCTTAGATGTGCACTTTTTAATGTTATCGAGTGCATTAACGTCGATCATTGCTCTTTAATGCATAATCGAATGTTACCGTAATGAAATGTTAACATGAATTTTTTTACGCAGGTATACTACACATTACGCGATCTATTGGAAAAAAGAAGAAGAAAAATATTAAATTTTAACCCTCATAATACCGGAATTTTAGATATTTTCACCAATTTTCACCCACACTGAGTCTAAATGTTTGCGAACCGGAGCATGACGCATATGTGCGTCATGCCGGTCCTGTACGGTAATGCCCATGTTAAATTTTTCATAATTGAAGAAAACTATTCTATACGCATAGAAAAGTTATATATATATATAGGTTTCTTAGGTCGCTGATTACGATTCTGAAGTCAAAATTGAAAAATTCGCACTTTTTCATGAACAAAATATGAAAAATCCTGATACAGCTTACTTTAAACTGTTATAAAATAACTATGTATTTATAGATAATAACAATAATTAATTATTTATAATAATTATTATTATTGATTGCTATTTTATTATTAAAACCGATCCATCATTCTTAATCATTATTCGGTACAGAATAGGTGTTTTACAATGGTTTATTTTCTGAGGCATTTATGCCTCATACCGGTACTCTAAGGGTTAAGGTGCACACGCGGCAGTACATTAATATTTCAATATCACAAAGTCTGAAATAAATGGTATAATTAACGAGATTTTGATAGAAAATAATATCAGGTTAATCTTCCCGAGAGCTTTTTTGTGGACATTATCCTCAGATAAGCCAAACTCCCTCCCCCCTCTCTAAAAAACTTGTATAACGAAGGAGAGGAGAAAAAAAGAATCGATGCAAGACCCTCGTCCAACGTGTCCGCCCGCCACCTTTTGTGGCTAGACTGACGGACACCTTTCTCTCTCTCTCTCTCTCTCTCCCTCTCTCTCTCTCCCTCTCTCTCTCTCTCTCTCTCTCTCTTCCTCGCCCTCCCTCTCTCCCTCTGTTCGGTCCCACTCTCGTCATCGTCCGACACGACATAGTAAGCACCGGCGCCAAATCAGCGAATTACGCGCCGCCCCCCCCCTCCACGCGATAAAGTCTCGGCGCTCGGAATTTTACGAGGTATTTCGTAAACGACCCTCCTGCCCCTCCACTCGCCCGCCACCCGCCCGAGACTCTCGTCGGCCGTGTTCGGCAAAAGTGTATTACAGAAAGGAGAGCGGGCGATGTCTCCTCGTTCCGCGCCTTTTCTCTTTTTCGTCTTTTGTCGCGAAGGCGACAATGGGGCCTAGGTATGTGGGTAGACGCTGATTTGTCCCGCGTGACGTATAAAGTAGATAAAATAGATAAAAAATAATTGCAAATAAATATAAACTGCTTCTCTCTCTCTCTCTCTCTTTTGTCACTATAAAGGAGAGAGAGAGTCGCGAAATACCCCCACGGATCATAACTTTATATACTTAGTAATAAGGCTAAAGAATGAATGTAATATGTAATGCACATAAACTGGAATTCGTCATGGTGGTTATTTCTATATACTGGAAACAACAAAGGATAGCGCTTTGTATGCTTTACAAATACGATATATATATATATATATATATATATATATATATATATAGATCAGACTCTCTTGCAAAAAAGTGCGAGGAAGAGGACGATCCTATTTCGATTTGAAAATGAAACATTCTCGCGCGAATTACCAGCGAACTCGAGAAGCTCGCATCCGTTTCCAAACGAATCGATGATTACGTTGCTTATATATATATATATATATATATATATATATATATATATATATCATATATCTGCGTACTTGGCCGTTGCGCGGATATATTTCGCGAGCGTCTACGAAAGCGAAGAAGATCGCGCTTCGACAGAATTTCATGTTTATCTGTTTGCAGACGGTACTATTATTGCCATTTCGTTTTATTCCGCGTAGTTTACACAGCGCGATCAGCCCGGCATAAAGATTGGGTGGATAGGAGAGAAAATATACTCGGATTCTATGAGAGCGCGGCGAGAAAAAGGACGTGCGGTTGACACATAACGTGCATGGATAACTTTTATTTAGCGTTACGAAGACCTTGGACCAGCGATCGTTCCCGTTTCCGAACGTACGCGCGTTACGAATGGATTGTAACGCTTGGACTTCTCATTCCGTGTACCGAATCGCTAGCGGTATGCGTACGAGGCGCCTTTGAAACATCGCGGCATCGCCGATCGACAGAGTTGATCCCCATTGCCGAAGCTGCGCTGAAGCCGCAATTAAACGATATCTGTAGACGCCGTTTCGTCGTTGATACTTTTCTAACCGCGTTCGCGCAATACGAAATTTGTGACGGAATTGAATTGTCACCGAGCGCGCAAAGGAAACGGCTATACGTGTCAATGTTGTTATTTACGAAATTCAACTTTTAAACGTAAATTCAGATAAATCTATAAAGACGAGAATCGCTTCTTATCAGAAATTTCGAAAGCTCAAAATGTTTTTTTTTTCTTTCCTGCCAGAATTATATCCCTTGTGGCTCGAGTTTCTGCAAAATGTTGAAATTTTGTTTCTGACGAACTCGTATTTCTCGGATACTTATTTATCCGCGGGAATCGACTCAAATCTCTGTCTTCTTGTCGTCTTGCGGGAGTTGCGAAAGACAAAAAAAAAAAATCGTAAAATCAGATTTTATACCATTCTCGGCCCTTACTGCAGGAATTTCGAAGAACCCACTGTCAACTATAGCAGCCAGGATGCCGTAGAAAGGAATGTAATATAATATAAAAGATAATTTAACATCTTTTGAAAATTGTCGACAACAAGAACTCATTAACTTCATAAACTATTATTAATCTTAATTATTGATATTAATTATTTTGTTTTATTAAACGTTCTGTAAAATTGTAAGCCTAATACATCGACGCTTATGAATTATCATAGCATTAAGATTAACTTGATAATTAATTACACGCATATTATAATAGCGTGAAACGAAAAATGGTAAAATTATCAATGAGTTCAAGTATACATACATACATGCGTATATACATATTTCGCATTACAATGCGCTCCAACCTATTTAGATCCACCTGCGAGCATTTCCCTATCATCCTCGAGAGCGGCGCGAGTAAGAGTGTTATTGCGCAAGCGTCGTAACCGAATACAATGGAGAGCAACGATATCCAACGAGATCGGCGCGACGGCCTCCGTAATCTTTAGCGGCGCGCTGTAAATTTTTTCAGCGGGCGACAAAACGAATTCCCGAGGCATAAAGGGGCCCCCGTAAGTGGGACGCGCGCGTCGCGCGTTCGACGATGTGGCGACGATTTGCATTATAATGCAACCGAGCGCGCCTACGGCCTTATCTAATTTTTCCTCCTCCCCTCGTCCCTCGCCTTCTTCCCGTCACCTCGCTTTACTTGTACCCTGCCCGTCCGGCCGAATCACTGGAAAGTCCAATGAGCGCGCGTAAGAGGCTCGCCCCGCCGCATTGTCCGGAGGGTGATATCGTCGCGCGCCTCCGCTTACGAAATCCCCTTTGTTCGCTCCCGCGCGCGTACGCGTAACGCGGCGCGGCGGCGGCGGCGGCGAGGATAACAAGAAGACGAGAGGGAGAGAAAAAGAAACCACGGTCTGATGGAAAAACTCCTCTACCCCCGCCCCCCCCATCTCTTCGCGGATCGTCGCGAATTTTTTTCTTCAAGCGCGCACCGCGCCGATATATAAGTCGCACGGCCGACTAGGCGCTCGGACACATAGAGCAGTAGCACCGAGAGCAGGATGAAGCTGGCGATCGCACTGCTGTTACTGGTGGCCCTGGTTCTCGGCCGGGGCGAGGCCTTCGGGATCGACTGGGAGGACATATGCAGCGACGAAAGTTAGTGAGTTCGTAAATTTCGACTTATTTTTTAAACGATCCTTCAGTTTGCTCTGTAATCTTGGCATAAAATGACCGATCCGTCATTAAATCCCGAGCAATTATGTCTTTATCTACGTGTGTGTGTGTGTTTGTTCTCGTATGTGTGTTGTTTATTTTCTTTGAATATTCGAATCGAATCGTATCTGGGCAATACTAAATTTCGTGTACTCCCAAACAGAAATGAAGGCCACGACGGAGGCGCCCAAGATAACGGGTCAGCAACTCAAGCAATTGAGCGACGAGGTGCAGAATCTCAGGATGGAGATACGTAGATTGGCCAGCATGACTGCATCCGGCTAAATGGCACGATTTTCATGACTCCTCGGCGTGTTACAATGGGCATTGCTCGCGACGAGGCGAATTGCGAACGAGCATACAATATTCATCTACTATATTTACACATACAGTTAGTCGAACATCGGGCGGACCGGCAGAGAAAAGAAAAACAGAAATTCCGAGGATAAGACTAAAACTTTGATGGGAAAAGAATAATTTTGTAGATTAATATTTTTTTTTAACATTATATAAAAGTGTATATTAAAAAAAAAAAAAATGTTCACGCATACTTACAGTACTTTCACATTTATTTCTCGAAAACCTACAATCACGTGAAAATATCAGGTCGGAGTCTGCTAAGTGTTTGATACTACTTTTATTTAATCGCGTTCAACGTTTCGGCAGACATTCTTCTTACTCCTTTTCGAGCTCCTTCATTGATATAACATACAGCGGCAGTAATTACACCGTCGCATTTTAACAACGCTAATTGGTACTTAGTCAGTGTTATTTTTGAAAATCGATTTTCGCGCTGCGACGAAATTAATTTGCTCTGAAATAATTTTCAGAAGCACAATTATTTAGGCGTAAATTTGAGACACAAATGTTTTCTTTATATTTTAATAAATAAACTATTAATGCGATATTCGAAACAAAATATAAAAAAAAAAAACATGATTATTTGTCGTTCATAACCTGTAACTGAGTAAAACTTTAACGAGCGAACGAACTTTATTGAAATTTCAAATATTATTTTTAACGTGAATCACTGTTAAAGGGTATTTATAATAACAGCCCGTGCCATAATTAGAGCAAGACAAGTTTCATAAATAAATTAATTAAATTTATCGGCGTGCTTCGAATAAAGCGAGTTCATTAATACTTCAAGCTACGAACGAACTAATTAAAAACTGCTCAAAGAAAAAATTCCTCAATTACGTGTAAAATAATTTACAGCTATTATACGCATTTTGATATCAAAAACGATCATAAAATAACAATGAGAATGTACCGTCGAAGCTTTGCCTTGATCTTGCTTGCGAGTGAGATTTTTCCGGCTCAACGGTGTATCTCAGTTCGGGTCGGTCGCGCGAGAAATTAAAAATTCATTTTTAAAAAAATTGAAGATTTTTCGAGCCGGTAGAAGTTAAGATGTCACCCGGCGACGCCATGCAAATGAGCACCGTCTAACCCCCGTCCCCGCCCCCCCCCCCCAATGCGCAACAAACTCAATTCTTCGATCCCGCGAAAAAAAAACGACTTGGTGACGAGTTCGACCGATGATCGTGCCCACGCCCCCTCTCCGCCAAGATTTACATTTATATAAACATACCGTTGTGGATTGAGAGCGTATTGTAGATTACAGGCTGGATTAATTATACGATATTGCTCTTCGTAATTGCGAAGAATCTTTCGTAAAACACGTACCTGCGTGCTTTACGCAACATTTTTTTAAATCAGGAGACATCCTGTGCGAAGAAGGGTGCGCGAGTTGGATTTTGACAATGAGCAAAACAAAAGGAAAACAATCTTTCGAATAAATGAATAAATTCAATTCGAAAAATGAAATGTATTTGTGAAAAGTCCGGGCTGCACGAGGCCATTTGGTTTCGAACGTTTCGTTCTATTTTCGAATCGATCTATTTTCGATCCTCTTTTCTCTGGGCGTCGAATAATTCGAGGGGATCACTGATTCGGGACACCTTTGCCTAGTTTCCGCGCATTCTATTTACAATGAGAAATATATCGTGTATACATATATCGTGTGTACACTCGTATATACGTATGCGTGAGAACGACACTCCTCATACGGTATACTGTAGAATAATGAGGTAAAAGAATACGGAACAGTTTTAGAATAGAAACGTATCCAGATGTTCGATGAAGAATGCATCGTAACAACAAACAATATAAATTAATAAAAAAAAAATCTTCGATCAATTGCACACTTCCCAATATTTCCCTGTATTTTTCTCGATAAACTACGAGGAAATAGGCGAATCTGACATTCGAACGAATGGTCTTCTTTATAGAGCGATAATTAAAATAGGGTTCAAGTAAAATAATTAACGAATGTTCAGGTTGGCCAACTAGACAGGCCTAAAGATATATAGCTTCCTAAAGTTTCCGATATTTAACGTTGCTGCAATGTCGTGCGCCTGCTAAATAGCGCTTTATAGGGAAAAATCTTGCTCTGCTAACTGACAGGTGAAAATTTTGTAAAAACCAATTAACGTTATTTTTAATCGACGTGTCGAAATATCGCAGAACAATGATGAAAGTGTGTTGAAGAAGTATGAATGAAAAGTAACGCATTCTGTCACGTAAATGTTGAAGTTGTCATGGCGACAATTTATAATATCAATAAAATCCAATTTCCTTTCGAAATATCAATTTGTTTTTATGCTTTGGAGATTGAAGGGTCGATAATATTTTTAAGTTAAATCATGATTTTATTTTAAACGAAAGAGTGAATTCTAAATACCTTAATGGACACCTTTGTATATATCTATATATCTATTCGCACAGCATTCTAATTTTCTTATATATGTATGTTCAGGGAAAAGTATGGATCATTTTTTTTTTTAATAATCATCATAATTTTGAAGGTGAAAAAGTTTCGAATTGCGAAAGGGAACGAAAGTATATACAATGGATGCAGTCATGAAGCTCCGAACGAACTTTGATTAGTTCGAAGTAAGTCTATATCTTTAAAACTTTAAAAATCGAAAGAAAATTACTACATACTCGAGGAGTCATTGATTAACTGAAAGTTTTTAAGAGTAGGTTATTTCTTGAAAATACAATTTTGAAGTGTTCAATGAAAATTCACATGAGGCGGAAATAATTAACTGCGTCCTTTTATAGGGGATCGCAAAACTTTTTTGTTAAAAAAAAAAAAAGAATTCAGACCCTTGAATATTTTATACACTCTGAAAAGTAGTAAATATGAGTTAATATAAAAAAAGTATTTAATTTTATTCATATAACTTGCTATAATAAAGACTGTAAAATTAATGAAGAAAAGCAGATCTCATGCACGAAAATGTAATGAAATGAAAATTCTTTTGTAAAGTAATGAAGAATATTGATGGGATTTTTGAAAAAAAAAGCAAAATAAAAAAACATAGAGAATTCTAGTATATATTGAAATCTACATCCATCTGTATTAGAAGAAATATTTTATTAGTAATACATTGAAGATTGGCAAAAAAGAATAGATAACTATTTTAAGTGAAATTATTATCTCCGATAACGAATGTAAACAGACTTAATAATACCTTGTAATCAGAAAAAAGTGAAAAAAAAAATTTTTTAATTGTTCTAAAATACCTCCCTAAAATTTCAATGTGCGCTGTTTTACGACAACTGAAACTACAGTAGAAATTAATTAATCTGAATAATCAACGAATGTGTCGGTATATATATTTCCAACCTCGCTGTACTACAAAAGATCACCTCGCGAGCGCCCGCTAGATACTGTTTCCCTCGATTTCGGAGAACCGGAAATTACGTTGTCGTTCGTCCGGAGCAGGAAAACTTCTGAATCACCTTTCTGCATTCCATTATGTTCCGAGGATTCGTCCCTCCCCCCCCCCCACCCAATAAGAATAAACCGACGGCGAAAGAGAAAGAGGGCGAGAGAAGTATAGAGAGGGGAGGGAGCGACACAGCTATACGGGTGCACGTCAGAAAATTCATCCGCTCTCGTTCACCGTAGTAATGATGTTGTTTGCCCGGATCTTATTTATTATATTGCCATTGTTATTGCCTGCGCCGTAGTAGAATCGCGGCTATATCATTAAGCAACCGGGCCCGACGGTGTCGTGTAGTTCAAAATAATTTTTACCGCCGAATTATACTGTATTATCCGTCGGATTATGAGAGGAAATAAATTTGGGCGAACTTCCCGAACAAATTAACGAACTGCCTCTTCCATATCTGGGTCACGAACATTTTACTTAGATTTTAGCAAAACACCGGAATTCTAAGAGCTTTGAGCTATAAATTTTCGAATTCAAAAATAAAATATAACACCCCCCCCCCATTTTTCTCTGGCTTCAAAGAAACTTTTGTAATATACTTTCAAGCTACAAAGTATTATAGTAAAAAAGTGTATCTAGCTATATATATATATATATATATATATATATATATATATATATATTACGGTAAGAACCTTACCTATCTCGTCGGGTTCTACTTATGTGAGCATAAAACCGTTGAAAAGCCAAATTACATAAGAATTTGAGGCTAAATCTCGTTAAAAAATTACGGGAAATGAAACATTGTGTATTCTAGGGCATAGGGGAGCAAAACTTTTTGATGGCTTTTGGCATGGGAAAAGAGCATTTTAACTTATCGTCGGAAACAATGTCGGAACATTTTTTCCGCTCAAAAGAAAATTACACCCCAAGGGAATGAATTTATCGACAATATAATGCGATAAAATTTTTATTATTGAGTTGCACGTTCGCTTGGGAAAAGAAAAAAAAATGCCGTTCACTCGACGAAAATGGAAATCTGCAGCGAGAAATAAAAATTGCGAGCGGGCACATGATTCGAAGATTCTTACGTCCCCTTGCTTCCAAATCATTAATAATCCACGGAGCTGAATGAGAAAGCGAGCGAGAGTGATAGACCGATGGAGGGGGTTCGGGCGGGTGAGACATAAAAATCTACTTACGCAGAGTCCAACGCTCCGGCGACATTTCGAAAACGATTACTCGGCGGCCTCGGTGCTGCTGCCGTGTAAGAAGGGGAAAAAATTAAGAAGAATCGCCCCATCCCCGGGTGGCGGGCAATTGTTAAGATTCAAATCGATAAAAATCGCAACAACATTTCTCTTTCCGCGCCCTCGAGCTCGAACAATAAAGCTCCCACTCGAGGAAATGTCAACGGCAATCGTCGAGGGGAGCTGGAGGAGGGCAGCTGAAGCGGGGACGACTGAGAGAAAGAGAGAGAGAGAGAGAGAGAGAGAGAGAGAGACAGAGAGACAGAGAGAGGAACGAACGGGATTTCGCGTCGAGCATTTCCGCGAGCTCGCGCCCGGCGCCAGGGGGAGGAGGGCGTCGTTCCGACGATCGAGAACGATTACTGCTCGCAGTGCTTTCCCTCTCCACCTCCCACCTCCCCCCTTCCGCCACACTATCTATCTCCCTCACGCTACGGTAAAGGTCGAGAGGCGCCCCGGGAATTTCGAGCGGTGAATCTCGAGATGCACTACATTAGCCGATGCCTGGACACGCATCGCAAGTGGATAATTGGCAATGTAGCGAGGGATTCTCGATTCTTCGCGCGTGTTTGCTCGGGATTGAAGTGGCGGACGGATTTTATCATTCGCTGGCGCGTTTTGAAATTTTCAACGGGATATTGGGCGCGAAAATTGAGGGAAGAAATCCCAGAGATTCAATGAAGTAGTTTGTTTCTTTCTTCTGTTTAAATCAAGTCGCTGAAATATTTAATTGAATGAAGCATCTATATATGATAGATAATTATAATGTAACCCGTTTGATGAAAAGTTTCTTGGCATAAATAATTGATTTCCTAAGTCGACATAATAATTCTGAGATCTAATTTAAAAAAAAAAACTATATCTGGAATTTCCATGATTCAAAATTAAATCAATTTTCAAAAGGATTGCCAAAAAAATTTATTACAATTAAATAGAGGCTATTTAAATAAAATAACTTATTATTATTTAATATTATTTACATAAATATTCTGAAAGTTTTGATAAACCAATTCTATTCAAAACATTAATTAAGCGTAAGAAAGGATATTTATTTAATGCAAGTAAATAATTTATTTATTACTAGTATAATAAGGGCTTTTTTAATTTCAATAATTTTTAAATGTATAAGTCATTATCGAAAAAATTTAGTAATTTTTTGTTATACAAAGATTTTCATAATGGTCCGATAAAAAATAAAAATAATTCTTACAAATGTTGATTGCAACATTTATACTTAAAAACTGTCACATGATCAAGTAGGATAAATTGAAGACAATAATCTGAACATCCTTTTTAGAGATTAAAAAAATATATATCTGGCTGACTAAAATCGACCAACGCTACTTAAGGGACGTCTAGAAAATAAAAATAATGCAGGGCAAATGAAAGTCATAATTTACGTTTTAATTTACAGTTAAATTATCACTATATGAATAAATTACCGCATCAATAACGACTTTATTTTATATCGTAGGCATATTTCTTAGGTTAGTTAATATAATAAAAAAGAAAATCTCCCATTTTTCAACAGCCCAGCAGATGAAAAATTTTACTCAGCTCGAGTAACGCAATAATGCAAAGGGAATAAAAAACGAGTCGTCTGTCTCTCTCTCTCTCTCTCTCTCTCTCTCTCTCTCTCTCTCTCTCTCTCTTCCTCACTCTATCATATTAAGACACTAGCCAGCGTCTGGAGGGACCTTTTCGTTAATTAAAATCGCCGGGTCGACTCGCAGTCGAAACGGCCCGGGCTGCGGGAAGAAGCGCGATACTCGCCCGCACTCGACCTACGCCCACCGGGGATCGAGCAATCGAGCGCGAACGAACGCAATAACGCTCTCGCGGCTGCGGGAGGAGCTCTCAATCCTTGCCCCGAGTCCCGACATCGACCCCCGCCGCGCACTCTATACCTCTTCCCGGGTAATCTGAGCTTAATTCCGCCTCCTCTCCGCTATTCTACTCTCTCGCCCTCCACCAACCCCCGCTCCCACGGCCCCGCACAACGGTTTCCCGCGTGGCTTCTTCTTCTTCTTCTTCTTCTTCTTCTTCTTCTTCTTCTTCGTCTTCCGCTTCTTATTCTCATTCTCCACTCGCTCTCCTGTTCAACGGGTCGAAACGTGTATACACACAAGGCAAGGAGCGAGCGGATATATATATATATATATATATACATACCGGCGAGATTTCCGATTGAACGAGGGGGGGGGGCACGGGGCGAGATTTCGTTCGCCGCGAGCTTACGAGGGACAACACGGCCCCGCTGAATCATTGATCCGGGGGATAAACTGGCCGACGGGGCCCCGGGCGCGTTATTCGGCCGCTGGGGCCAATACCCGACGAGCTGTGGGGCGGATTGACGATGAGATTTGTCGGAATCGCCGATGGCGCGGTGTCGAGTACAGTCGCGGCCTGTACGCCTTGGTTTTTTTCTTTGTGGGTCGTAATACATTCTGCAAAAATGGGAAAGACTGAATTGCCTTTGTTTTCTCCTCGAAAATTTTAATGATAATCAGGAGATTAGTTTTTATGGAAAATCGATTATGTCGGCACGGTTAGGCAGTTCGAATAAGACCGGCGAGGATTCGCTGAAATTTCTTAACTATTTGCTGTAATGGTAATATCTTTGAAAAATTGTGCCTTTGCGACATTAGTTTTTCAAGGAATAATTTTCTCGCCTGTGAAAAAAGCACCGAAGCCTCAAGTCGAACAGATTAAGCCTTACTTTGGCCTAGAACCAAGTAAATAAATATTGGATTTGTAACATCTAAGGATCGTTCAATTATAAAAAAAAAAAAAATAATAAATGCATAAAATCGGCCACCGTGCACTCTGTCAATATCTGGCGCCAAGGATTAATTAAGCATACTTAAAGTCGGACCATTGTGCATAAATTCACAAAAAGTACATCTTACGCGTTAATATTTTTCCGTATTTAACTTTCCGCGTTGCTCTGCTTAACCCGTTGTAACGAGAATTTATCGTATCGAGATTTACACTCTGTTAAGCTTAAAAAATAAGATTTTATACGGGCGGGGGGAGGGGGTGGACCGTTTTTCCAGCCCTAGAATTTTAAAAAAGATCCCGGCGCAGTAAAGAAAATTCCGAACGGGTTTCCGTACGGCGAACTAGTTAAACTTCCCAACGCTGTTGACCGCCTTTACGGGCGGCCCCCGCATAAAATGCGAAAGTTAACCGAAAAGTTAAGAGTACATAATTATTATCGCTTTTAATGGGACCGCCGACATGTACTTGCTACCGCCGCTCCCGCTGCCCGTTATAATGTGGGTCTGGTCGATTGTTATGTATTTTGCCGTGTAACTTCTTCTGTGCAACTGCCAGTCGCGGGGAATTGTTACGAAAGTAAGCTCGCTAGCTGAAATTAACGATAACTTTAATAGAGGAGGCAACGAGGGTAATAAAAGAGCGATTGCCGTCTCTGTATACGGTATGTGCTGGTTGACTGGTGTGGCGTACTCGAATTTCTGAGTTATATATATATATATATATATATATATATATATATATATATAGAGAGAGAGAGAGAGAGAGAGAGAGAGAGAGAGAGAGAGAGAGAGAGAGTCAGGTGTTCCATCGAGAAAAACTCCAATAAACTCGATGGAATTCGGAAAAAATCCATTCGAGGGCCACATCTTTGATCATTGCTTTACGATACGATGCGAGTACCCAGATATAAAAAAAAAACATAATCCGCACAATAGCCATTAGCAATCATGCAAGAGCGTCTTACGTTTTTTTTTCGCTCGATACTATTTTGATTGTTTAAGCTCACTCGAGTGTGAAGGAAAACGAAGAATGCATCGAGAACAATTAGAATTTCGTCTATTTTCTAAGGGAACGATAAAGATTGTTCTTAAAATATGCATATAGATCATTTTTCATTACAGCTATCTCTCTTAGATGTTATGCGAATCAATATAACGCCAAATCATCTCAAGAAAGAGAGAGAGAGAGATATTATGATTCATCGGGCTCTCGGCTTTCCCTAGACCGTCGACAATTCAGGGGCTCGTTTTAGAAAAGATTCTTAAGATTTATCCGGCCGATAAATAACGCTCGCATTCTTTCTCCAATCTTTCGCGATTGAAACGAGAGCTCCCGTCCCGACTCGCTCTACTAACCCCCCCCCCCGCCTCCCCATCACTCGCGCGCTTAATCTCTTCGCGCATTACGCGCGGAAGTAATTTTATGCAGTACCGAATGAGAAAGTCCGTCTCCCGCGCGAGTTCGCCCCATTGAATTCAATTCGAAACCGTACGGATAATGCGTCGCGTCGCGGGCGGAAAAATATCGTCAGAGCTGTCTGTATCTCTCTATTACGCAAACGCGCGCGCGCGCATGAACGCGAATATACATCGCTAGCTCTCGAGGAAAGTTTCGATCCGCACTCGATCGTAAAACCTGCCCCGACGCGACAATGCGCCCACCCCCCCCCCCTCATCGGAACTTTCCTATAAGAATGAGTGTGAGAGCATCGAGTGTGCTTATGTAAGAGTGTGTATGTGTGTGTGCGCGCGCGCGCGTTCATTATAAAAATATGCGAACGACCCATCAGAGCGCAGAGAGAGAGAGAGAGAGAGAGAGAGAGAGAGAGATAGCAGACATGGCGTATGTGCGCGCGTCATTAAACTCCCATTATCGCGACACCTTACAGAGCTGTCCGAGCGTCGCGACGCGGACGCGCGAGGGGCCGCCGCTAATGGTGCGCGAGATGGCACTGCGTCGACTGCGTCGCCAGTCTGGAAAATGGACGAAGTCCGTAGAAACGGCCGGGCGTGAGAAGTGGATAATGGGCGAAAAATAATTTATACGCGGCGGCGTTGGGTTCATTGCCGCCCCCTCCCGTCCCGCCCGCGGCGTTGCGAGCAGCGTGTATTGCTTGTCGATGCAGCTTTCGTGTATAATTAGCTGATTGGTTAAACGAAGAGTCGAACTAATTCACTTCTGTGATTATCTGACTACAATCTTTCTCGTTTTCAGTACGTTTCTTCTATAGACGTTAATATAGATAATGGTCGGTTGGAAAATTATATAAAGTAAACTGTCACTCGATCTGTGATTCTATATATATATATATATATATATATATATATATATATATATACATGTGTATATAAATACATAAATAAATAGATAGATAGATAGATAATAGATAGACAGACAGTTAAATAGATAAAGAGATAAAGAGCGATGGTACTTTCTTGGGTAAAGAAAACAGCAATTTTTGAAGATTTTTTTATTTTAATAAAACAAACTACACGTTTATTCATTCTAAAAGATTCGCCAGTACAATGTAAATGCCTTGGCGTAATCATCATAAAATTTTCGTCAAAAAATATTCATTGGTAGCGGGGATATAAGGCGATCCTCGAGGGTGCTTTAAAAAGGTTGAAATACAGTGGGGCGCTGCCGGGCACGCCAGAATTCCTGACCAAAAAAATTGTTTTTTTTTTTTAATAAACTACATGTCTTTCTCTGCAATATGAACCTCTAGCCTTTTGACAATATCAAAAATTATAAAAATGAGAGCGTTTTGAAAAAATCATTTGTTTAAAAGAACGCTCGATTTTTTAGTTTAGAAAAGTTTGAAATTTATACATGACAAGGAGTCGGAGATCCATACTCCGTAACGGCATGCGTTGACGACTGCGCCGAAAATTTGAAAGTCGGATCGGATAATTACTGTTTGAGCTACAGCGGCAAGCGATTTTAAAAATGCAATTTCGAGAGAAAGACGACCTTTATGGTTTTCTGAACCACGATTTTTAGCGTATAAAATGTAATTTTCCATACTGATTGCGGATGATCTCCTATTGCAGGGCCATAGAGCGACTGTTCTTCTATAGATACTGATTAACGTTAAAATTCGAATTTGGAATGTTTACGCGACAGCACAACGATGAACAGTATAGCCATAATGCGCGCCCGTTTAAAAATCTATTAGATGCGTCTATTGAAAATTTTGAGGATTTATTTTTCGTAGGATTAGCTCTGGAAAAATACAAAACAAAATCGATTTGGTGAAAATGAAAAGCTAAGTCAGTTTTTCACGTGTCCTTTTAATCGCGCAACGCTTATTTTTGTATTTATGTATTCATATTTGCTTTGTTTAAGCCCAAATTGTCGTTCTTTTATTAAATTTTAAAAAGGGCCAGTCGTTATTTTTACGTACAATTAACAAATTTTATAATATAAATCTATAATTTTTTTTGTACGCTTGGCTATAAATCTGGAAGATAGATACGTTAGCTTCGAAACGGAAAAATTTGAATAAGAGAATTTCTTGCAATTATCCTAATAAAATCCGGTAAGATTATCTTACTCAATTAGCGAATAACGCGATAAAGTTAAGCAAGTAAAAGGTCAAAAAATTCGAAACTGTTTAAACCGGAAATCTCGCTTAAGCAAGATAAAAGATAATTCCATAGACGTCTAGAGCAAGCAACAGGTGTCGCAGCCGTGAAAAAACGATCAATAGTACATAAATCCATTCTTGCTAGGATCCTTGGGTAGCGAGTATCTTTATCGTCTAACTCGACTAAGGACTATAATCGAGAATGTTCATTGCGGCCGATCAGTTCGTTCGATATGCTAAGTATGAACGACGAAGCAACGTGTTTTCGTAAGGGGACTAAACTTAAAGAGCATAATAAGCTCGAATTGGAGTATCTCGACTTTAAGAAAACCAAGAGATCTCGTAAAGATAGGCGATGATTAAGATCGGGCTAAAAATCCAATAAAATCAACCTAAATCAATAATGTAATAAGAGCCGTGTACACGAAAGCGCGAACTATTCGATCGTCAAAAGTAGATCTGGTCCATCTTGAGCTAAAGCGAATCGACGGAGAATATTTTACGGCGTTAAAAGTTGAATTGGATCGATCGTTATCCGTGGACTAATGAACATAATCGTCCAAGTCCAACTGAAGTCCCGAAGCGCTCAGATGTACTATATGGTTAATTTTAGCGAGTGCTCGAATATAGTCGGCATAAAGATGAGACTTAGACAATTTCGAGGATAAGTGTGCTCAAATCGTTTTTCGAATCACGGACAATATTTGCCCAATGCTCGATCCTTCCGATATTATAGCAGATGGAACGTCTATAAACTGTCATACATCGAAATTTCCTACTGTACTTTTGACATTGGATAAATTTGTTTGAAAGAAAAAAAAAAACAAAAAACAAAACAAAACGAAAAACATAAAACATAAAACATAAACCTCGACGAAACATCGTATTTACCGATTACTTTTTTTCGTCGCAAACCGCGCGAATTAATCCCAAAAAGGGGGGAAAATCGAACGCGTCGATCGGTCGTAATACGATAGCTCGACGAGCGGTCCGTGAAAATTGGCAGCGTTGCTTCAACATCGTCGCCTGCTGCGGCGTATGCCCCGCTCGCATTACGCGCGGATATTTTCGTGCGTTCCCGTCGAGCGACCGATGCACAAAATTCACTCTCGACCGAACTGCGGGAATTTCGAGATGTCCCGTTTACGAATCAGCCACGAAGCTGCGACCGAAGGATGCGAATGGAAGCACCTGGGGTGGGCGGGGGGGGGCGCGCGGCTACCGATGTCATTTCGACAATTGGAGATGCACGGGTGTATCGAGACTTGCTGCCTGTCCACGATTAGCTACGTAAAGTATTATCCGCGATTGCGCGGAAGTCGGTACTTTAAGAAGTCTTTGACAAATGTCGATAATTCGCTGGTGACGTTAACGTCGGCTTTCCTTGTCGGAAATCGCATTGGAGCCGTGTTATTTTTGCGCTTGAACCGAGTACCATTACCGACCGGTTTATCCAGCTCATTGTCGATATACAGCTTAGAATCTAAATCACTACCTGTAGATCGATTTCACTGATTTATCCTCGTCAATGGGCACAGCGAAAATGTAAGATACTTGCCAGCGTATGAAAAGATCACAGGTGTCGATTGATTTTCCACACAACATATAATTCTCTAGAGTGCCGAATTGAATCGAGGAAATCCATCCTATTATTCGTCGAACAATTTAAATGCAAAAGTTCGAAATACAACCAGTTACGCGTTCGACTTTTTGTTTTGGTAGCCGACCATACACACAGCCAAGTTCAGACGAGGTTTTGAGAAAGTTCTCTGCGAAATACATACGCGACGGCTCGAAGGGGCCAATGAGGAAAATTTAAACCATTAGAGAGTTCCTAGAAATTCCTAGAAAAGCAATAGACCAAAGCCCCACGGGACCTAAATAGGAAAAAAAAAAAAGAAGCGAAATCGACAAATTTCACGTGCAAATGAAAAACAGAGCCCAAGGACCGCTCGTGCATAAATTACACAATCGGCGGTACAGCCCTTGTGGCATCGCCCATCCCCGTTTGCTATTATTATTACCACCCTCATTGCTGTTACTATTATCGTTATTGTTGTTACTTGACATCATTATTAGTATTATCAGTGTCGTCGCTATCCTTTCGCCGTTGCTACATCCCAATGCTATTGCCGGGCGGCATCGGCGACGCGCCAGATATATCCCCATAGAGAGGTGTGTCGACGACTTACTCCCGCGGATCTGGTAGCGAGGTAACTTAACTCGGCACTACGTCCCGCTCGCTCGCGCGTCATTAGGCATGCGCGAAACTGCGAAACGGAGACGATAATGTTGTTATTATAGTCCCAGACGCGCGCCCGCGGTATTACGGCGAAACTGCCACGCTGCTGTATCTCGCTTTATAAATATTTATGCACGTCTATCTGTCCCTCTCTCTCTCTCTCTCTCTCTCTCTCTCTCTCTCTCTCTCTCTCACTCTATCTCTACCTCTCTCACTCACTCTATCTCTGCCTCTGATTCTGAGCGAATCAGTTATTAGCTGGAAATTACGTTGCATCCGCCAAATCCCTGCGCACCGTGGCAGCCTGGGGGTTTCAGAGGAGACAGAGAGTGAGTGTGAGAGAGAGACGAGGCAATCGTTATTGCGCGCAATCCTCTCATTAGCGCGCGTTAGGTCTGATCTGACTTTTGACGGATCAAGTGCGTATACGTGGCGCGGCGCGTATATCGTAACGTTCGCAGCAGTGCCGCTTTCCTCGTTCGATTGCGGCAGATCAAAATACGCTTGCTATACACGCGTACGCGCTCGTTATTATAAAATTACGCTTTCCCGAGCGGAATTATTTCTTTGTGACGAATAATGTTGACACGTACAAAACTACAATTACACACACGCGTGCAAACGCACACCCTCAGTGGCATGAATTATTCATATTCATTATGTACCGAGACGAATTGTCGAGATAAATGTATAATATTCTTAATTTCAATATATATATTTATCACCTATTTATTTCATCTATTCGTTTCATATATAAATATGGAAAAGAAGCTTTAGAATGATTTTAATTTACTTATCTGAACGAAATACATTTTATATATCCAAATGTAAAATAGAAATTTTTTATATTTAAAGTAAAAAGAAGAAAAAAAAAATTAAATTACTACAATTGCATCTCGATCCGAGTAAAAGTCTTGGACCGTCGAAGAACAAGTAAATGTTACGGGGTAAATCGAAATCTATACACTGTATCAATCAGAAATTCTATACGTCGTGGATCAAAAAAGTATTTCTTCAATTATCCGAGATAAAGTCCGGGGCAATAAACAATCCGCGCGCTTAGCCCGGAGCCAAACGAAATGATGCAGCGGAGCCCGCGGGCATCGATTCGACGCAGGACCCCACCATACATATATACACATACATGCATATATATATATATATATATATATATATATATATATATATATATATATATATACACAGACGCAGCAGGCGCTAAAGTAAGGCAAATCCGCGCGGGTGGTCGGGCTCTTTCGGATCCCGTTAAATCTGGTGTCCTGACGCGGCGTCGCTCTAACGCCCCTCGCCGTAAGCTCCGCAGGTGGAGGGATGGTACGGCCACGTACGTCCGCGACAAATAACGGCCGCCCCGTCCTTGCCGCCCCACCCGCTCCCCCCGATGTCCTGTAAGCCTCGCCGTCGGTGCCCCGGTGAGGACAAAACGTCCGTCCTTCTCCTCTCTCTCTATCTCCCTCTCTCATGCATATACGCTAGCAGCTAAAAAGTATATCAGAGCATCAATCGTCCGCGCTTACAGCGAGGCAGCGAGAGTTAAACCGTGGGATGCATTGTGATCGGAAGCGAGCTCCTCGGCGTTTCTTCGTTTTAGCCCCTTTTCTAAACTCTCTTTCGTACTGATTTTCTTTTCGTCAAGATATACATACCTGCATGTGTGTAAGTGTGTTTGTGCGCTCGTGTATGCATAGCTATAGAGGCGCCGGTATATGTGCAATCGTAAATTTTTTTTTTTATCCCCACGAGTCCCGCTGAGTCGGAAGATTTTCCGATAATGTATCGGGGAGAGTCGTCGAGTATAGCCGCGGGTGGACACCGGCTTCAAAAACAAAAAAAAAAAAATAAAGAAAAAACCTTCATTCAGCAATTCGTTTTTCTTATTCGCTTGGGAACGGACGTGTATCAATATCAGGTTATTCACATTACAAGAATTGACAATTAACGAGACAATCACATTCATTGCTATTAAATCATTATGATGAGTGCTTAGTTTAAGTGCTCTTTAAGGTGGTTCTATGAAAATATTATTTAATCTGAAAAAAAATTTTCGTTTTTCTATATCCAATGGTATTTTTCATTTTTTTTATCCAAAGATGCTAAATTAATTTTTCAGAATAAAAAACTGTTGTATATCCAGACCTTAACGCAGAATTTTACAAGAGCTTTTTATTTAACAGAAATATGTGTGTGTGTGTGTGTGTGTGTGTGTGTGTGTGTGTGTGTGTGTGTGTGTGTGTGTGTGTGTGTGTGTGTGTATCTATGTACGAACTCAAGCAATAGAAAAAATATTTCTAAAAGTAATAAATTAAAAAACAACAGTGCACTGGCTATTCTGATGAAAATTCGATTCGTGGAAAATAAAATTTCCAAATTTTAAAAATATTTATATACCCACAAGAGCTTATAAAACAGTCTGAGTTATTTTAATTATTAATATCAAAACGAATCTCTTGAAAATCTATACATTCACGCGGAACATTTAACTATTATTATTCTTTCTACTTTTAACGATATTTCAACAAATCTAAAGGGCAGAAAAACAAATTTATTTATAATCCGTATGTAAGAAGTCAAATAAAATAAATACAATACGAATGCTGTAGTGTATAAACCTTTGACTAAAAGCCTTTAATGCCCTTCAGAGACAAGTTAATCCTCTTTCTATAAGAAGATTTCATTGAAGAAATATGTGTTTAATGCCTCCATAAATATTATGATGTAAAAGTATTGCTAATCTTGCCATATGCAAACTCATAACTTATTTAATGTAGAATTGAAGAATTAAATTTATTACTTATACCACTACTACTACCTTTGCTTTTGTAGAATTCAAATTAATATCTGTATGCACCACTAATTCTATCCTTGGCATATCTCTCTCTCTCTCTCTCTCTCTCTCTCTCTCTCTCTCTCTCTCTCTCTCTCTCTCTCTCTCTCTCTCTCTCTCTCTCTCGTTCTAACGTCGTGCAAAAATTAAAATTATTCGACCATGGATTATTTTAAGAAACTCCTTAATAATTAACGTGCGAAATAAATTACCAACAGATTTCGATCGATTCCCATTATATTATTGTATAGTGACAAAATAAAATGCATTGGAAATACTTCTTTTTTTTTGAATTATCAAATTTTCTGTATCATACAGAACAATGCGCATATAAAAATCAGTTAAATGAATACGAGATAGCAGAAGAATCAGTAAAAAACCGTTATTTTTATATATTCTAAATCCAAAGTTACTTATGAGCACTTCGCATTTAGTCGCAAAAACAAACGCTTAAATCCCATTAAAAGCTACGTCATATATAATGTAGAAAAATGAAATCCTATACTCCACCCTTAAAAAAAAAAAACTGTAGTAAAGAGCCAAACTCACCCTCTCTCTTTCTCTGTTGGTATAATTCTATACGTATATAAAAATCTTTACTATATTTTAAGACATCACTAATTATTTGGTATAAATTATGTATTAAACCTCATGTAAATATTTTGTCATTTTAGTTATCAATCAATCAACCTCTCTCTCTCTCTCTCTCTCTCTCTCTCTCTCTCTCTCTCTCTCCCACTCACTCACTCGCTCTCACTCTTTCTCGCCGCAGGCCGACATCGTCCAGCACGTGGACGTCTGCATGTTCAGCAACGGCAAGTTCAAGAACATCGTTGCCCAGCTGTCGTCGCGGGACGGCTGCCCGGTCGAGCCGGGCTTCAGCCTCGCGCGCAGCTACGTCCTGAGGCCCGAGAAGGGCACGACCAAGAACTGGATCGCCCTCGAGGACGATCCGGGCTACGCGCGCTCCACCGCCAATCTCGCCTCGACGATCGTCTGCTCGGGCAGCTCGCCCGAGGACAGGAACGTCTTCGCCATCTACGTGTCCTACTACGTGAAGGTGAGCCCGTTGATAAAGCAGGGCGCCTCCCGTGGACTCGGGCTCGGCCGGTAATCGAGCCCCGGGACCCCTTCCACCCTGCTGACGGTTGCTGCTCTAACCCGATCGCTTATAATAATTGGGGCGATAAATCGCTCAAAAGGCCCAACTTCGTCGTTCAATTTGTATCCGCGCGTCGCAAGCTCAACGTTCGCGTGGACTCCGACGAAAGGTTTGCCAACGCCGACGGGGCCGAGCACGAAAGTACAAAGTATCGCTTATTCGCGAGAGCCGGCGGGTATGGATTTTTCGCGAGATGAAAAATTTAAACTCAATGTAATCCCGCGCGCGTCCGACGTGGAATAATTCCTGCGCGCGCGCGCAAACATTCTTTATATCCGTTCCTCCCGTAGCGTATTCGTCGCGACACCTATAGCATTAAACGTCACGGGCGCGCGCGCGCGCGTGACCGAAGCGTTATAGAACTTTTTATATGTAAATTCGCGATCGCCTGCGTCGAGACGAGCCGCGTTCTGTTCTTTCGCGTATTGTTTTTTTTTTTTTTTTTTATCAGCACCGAACGAGGCGAGAGAGAAATTGCGCCGGTATTACGGATTTTAAATATTTCAAGTGAGGGGAAATAAGTTGAGTTCGTAAAGCAACGACCCTAAGCCGTGCACGAAAGAATTATTTAAAGCCCACTTTTTGTCCAGAAAGTACGTTACCTTCGAAGAATTTATAATAAATGATTTCTGTTACGAAGTTTCAAGAACTACGGTTGCTATTCTTTAAAAACAATATTAAATTTAAAATTTCAATACATTAAAAAGCAGTAAGATGGAAAATCTACATCAACTCTCAATTAAGAACTAATGCATATTATTATTATTATTATTATTATTATTATTATTATTATTATTATTATTATTATTATTATTATTACTATTATATAATTAGCTTTGAACAAAAAAAAACAAAACATTTTTACTATAATTATCTTTCCTGATTTTCCACGACGACAGCGCGAACCCCGACAATATACGGACCTATCAATTATTAAACAGTACGTAATTTGTTGAACGCTACTCCCATAATTTAATTAAACAAAAATAATACTTCATCACCGACTCCGTGTATCCTGAATGCGTTTCAATCACTTCGGGCGTGAGTAATGGATTAATTGTCCCGTCGGGCGAACTGTATCGTCGAATAATTATTCAAATTTCAAAAAGAATAATTAGGCATTTATTTCGCTTCGAAGACAGAATCTAAAGTCATCCACTTTTTAAAATTAATTAATTTATTTATTTATTAATAATTCAAAAGAGTGCAGAAGTTCAAATAAAGTAAGAAATAAATAAAACTATTATATGCTTTTCTCATTAAGACATCGTATTGGAAATAGCTGAAATCGTGTATTAATCCAATAATTCAAGTTTGATGTTATACCGATTATATATAAGCTTGCGCAATGAAATTTCAGGCAAAGAAAACAATTAATACAAGTTTGATAAAAGATTCTCTATGCACTTCGTTAAAGAAATTTGCATACGTGGTTGATTCGAGCTAAATCACATGACTCGATTGCATAAATATTCGCGTTTGTGGAACGATCCAAGTTTTCGTAATGAAATATCTTTTATTGGTGCGCGATTAGCTTTTGAGAACTTTCGATTATTAATTCTAATCATTAATTCTAATCTAGACTATGATTACGAAAATTATGAAACATATATATATATATATATATATATATATATATATATATATATATATATGTATGTATGTATGTATGTATGTATGTATGTATATATGTACGTATGTATGTATGTATATACGTATGTATGTATGTACAATGTACGTTCACATACCCGCTGCCTTCGTTCGCCCAGGTAAAAATAGTGGTCTCGCCGATCGGCGAGTGGATCGGCGGCGTCGTCTCCCTGAAACTGCCCTTCATCCTCATGCACAACGATCACGGCGACGGGGACGCCTGCGGCTCGCCCTCGTCCGCGCCCCAGACGCCCTCCCGTATCCTCGACAAGATCGAGACGATCGACGACCCGAGCGAGGACTCGCTGCCCTACATCGACAAGGACAACACGAGCGACGAGGATCAGAACGACTTCGATGACGACGGGGCGGAGGAGAACGCGACCGCCTCGATCAACGGCGAGTGCTTGGGGTGAGGCGTTCTTGTTGCTTTTTGTTCGTCCTCCGTTGTTTCTCGCGGGTTTTTTCTTTCGTTTTTTTTTTTTTTGTTTTTCTAAAAGTTTTTTTTTGTTGCAAGTAAGCCGCGCGACATCCTCGTTTTCGATCGATGAATTTTGATCGAAGAACTATCGTATTTGGCACTATAAAAATTGAATTCCTTTGAAATTTTATGTCGCTCGTAGAAGAATTAAATTGTTTCTCTAAAAGTTTTAATACTGATAATAAAAAAAATTGTTTTCACAGTGTTTCTCAAGTTCCTTAACAATTCGATATATTCCATGCATTGGATTTTTGTAATAAGAAGTTGTTTTGTGTATCTTCGTTTACATTCGTTACTGTATTACAGAATATAATTAGTGCTTCGCCAATACCAAGACCAAGACCAGATTTCATAAAATATCATCTTGGTATCTAATAAGTATCGTCAATTAAACTGTGATCTTGGTTTTGTAAATATACAAGGCGATGTTTCACTAAATCTGGTCTTGGTCTTGTTATTGGTGAAGCACTAGATATAATAGTGCTATCGGCTAAAATACCGAGAATTTATTGTAAAATCAAAATATGATTAATTATTCAACTGAATTCATTTCATCCCCCTCTAATGTAGATCTCTTCGAGTGCGATGCACATTTAACAATGTTTTTTTTCTTCCCAATTTTCAAAACATGCTGCAAAGTCCACTTCCGGGACAACCTTCCGCTCCTGCCACCTTTCGATTTCTATTACTTCTATATCTATTCAAAAAGCGCGGGTGTCCAGCTGGCGGTTTCTTGAACTTAGCGAATACCCAAAAGACACAGGCTGTTGAGTCGAAATATTGCGGCAGTTACGGGTCAATGGGGGATCGAGCTTCTCGCGAAACCCTCACGAGTTACGAGTGCAGTATGAGACGGTACATTATTTTGATGTTGTAACCAAAAATTATCTCGACACAGAAACGGCCCTTTTCTGGACACAAAGCATTGTACAAACGACGCACAACGACCACACGGTATTCTTTCGTTGACAGTTCCGATATATTGACAGGAGAAAATTGCAATTGTTCTGATTCTCAATTGTTGAATAATATATATTTTACAAATAATTGATTGGTTTTATAAATCATTTTTCAATATCAATTTATTAGGACCTATCGTTCTCCCATTCTCAAGATGTGATAATTTCTTATATTTACAAATTAGTACACTGTCTTGCCTTTCAAATTGGTGTGTAGTACGTAGTTAGGAGAATTTTTTTTTTTTAATGAAAATCTCTATAATTTTAGCGCTAGGCTCATTGAAGACATAAGTTAATTAGAAAATTTTTTCTCGAATTCCTATTCTTTCAGACGTATAGTATTCATGTTATTGCCAATATTTGAATTTTGGCAAAATTGATTCGCGTTAGTGAGTGATTGACTGTCTATGCCAATCAATTAGTCGAACTTTCTCATTGACGACAAAAAGACACCAAATATTTGCGGATGTGAGCTCATTAGAACTGTTTTGTCTAAATAGACATGATCTTCCAACGAATCTAGTCCTAAATTGAAAGTAGAGATTTTCATCACAAAAATACTCTGATGATATTTATATATATATAGTACACTTCATTTCAATACATCTTGGACGTAATCGAAGTTACCTCTGGCTGGAGAAAATCCGTCGCCCAAGCGCCGTAGCCTCTCCTTGTTAAAAAAATAAATCCGACCGTAGATAGACGCCAACGAACGTACAGCCGCGCTAAAATCGAGGTCATCCCGTTCTGACAGATTTTTGTTTTTTTTTTTCCCCCCCTCGTACGCAGGCCAGCGCCGACGGCCAACACGATCACCACGGAGGTGGCGGTGATAGCGCACCTGACCACGGCGCCCGGCCTCGAGAGGGCCTACCCGAGCGCCGCGCCCGCGTCAACGCGGGCCCACCCAATGCAGAGGGCCGGCACGGCGGGCGGCGAGGACGTCGACCTGGACGCCGCGGCGGACCTGATCGAGTACTACAGCGATCGCGGCGACGGGGACGCCAACAGGGACACCTGAAAGGAGGCGCTCACGGCAAACGAGACTGCGCCACCGCCGCCGCCGCCGCCGCCGCTACTGTCCGCGAGGACGAGCTGCAAGGAGGGCTTCAGCATACACAGGGCCTGGTGCTGCTTCAGGCGCGCCTCCTAGTCGCGAGTCTCCGACCGCCTCCCGCCCCCTTAACCTGGGCTAACGCAAATCTCGGATCCAACGCTGTTTAACGCCGAACTGTCGTATATATACATATATATTTATGTGTGTGTATGTGTGTGTGTGTGCGTGCGTGTGGATGTGCGTGTATAGATCGTATATATATATATATATATATATATATATATATATATATATATATATATACACGCGTACACGCGAGTGCGGCGCTTTCATCCAATATAGATATATTAGTGCGAATACGTGTAAAGACGGAGTGTGTGCGTGTACAGTGACGGGTGACTACAACTTTTTTCCGAGGTGTTCCGATTCGTTGAACAGCACTCGTATGTGTACCCCATATTTCGTAGCGAGGAAAATCTTTTCGCACAGATTAGTAGGAGCGAGAGTAGCCAGGGATTAAAAAAAAAAGCCCTTATTTACGGTTGTGCAAAAATTAGCGAGGAGCAAGTTTCAAAGTTAAATAGAAGTCAAATTGTGTAATTTAGAGAAACCAAGTATAAATCTTTTTTTCTTTTGCTTGTTTTTTTTTTTGTATAATAGCCCCATAGCGACATCGTTTCGATATGAACTGTTTCGTTATAAAGTTTTTAACTAGCGGAACAGAGGTAGAATTAACGCGGTCGTTTATAATTAGCAAAACATTAGTGAATATAACAAGAAAGTAAAATAAACGAGAAACTCGGGTATAGAGGGGGATATTAATTACTGCTCAAAAAATTTACTCGAGATCATTGCTTCGCAGCCATTATATTTATTAACAATGAAAAAAAAAATCTTACTTCTTACGGTTGTCTTTATTCATTGTTTGGGACTAATTACGTTTTACTGAATTATTTGCATAATAAAAAAAGTTTCTTTCTTAAAATATATGAAAAAAAAATCCACAGTATCTTTACTTTTCAACTATACCAAAACAATTTAAATAGAAATAATTATTTCACGAGCATCGGAAAAGTGTTCTTAAAAAGCCCCAAATACGAAACTCCAATTATTATCCAAATACTTATATGTCGCATTATTTTATTTTATTTTATAATATATTTTGTCTCATTTACGATATCCCCAGCATCTAATTTTATGCAGGAACAATCTTAAAATATGCCGTACTAGTTCTGACACTATCTACTTATAAGACGATATTTGTTAAAAGAAAATTTTATAAGACGATATTGAATACACATAGGAACAGAAACACGATAAATATCTGTAAATGTAATAAAAATAATATGATGTGCGAGAAATTTACGAAAAGTTGATAAACGATAATAAATTCAATCAAATTCTCTAATATTTGATAATATTTATTTTGGTTCCTCTAATCCGCAGTAATGACGAATTTAATAAATTAAAAACAAAAAGAACAAAAATAAAAAAAGTTTATCCATTTTTACTATTATTTGATTCATGAAATGTATTAAATTGTATTTTTAACACACATATGTATACATGAATCGTGCGAGATGATATTAGTATTGTGTTCTTCGAGAAATAAATTTAATTCTTTTTTCCTTTGTACTTTATTGTAATTGAGCCTAAATTATGATTTAATATAGAAATTGGAGGGCGAAATAAATTTGTAATATAACAGTGAAAAACAAATAATTTGAATTTATAAATTAATATACTACTTTGTAAATTAATTTCGTAAAAATAATTAAGAATAGTGATTTCAAGATAAATAAGTTGCGACATTTATGATGTAATTAAGTTTCGATGTCCTCGATTAAGTTCAAGTTTCAAAGTGCTCCCTTTAAAAGAACAGTTCACTCCTAATATTTGTGTGAATTTCGGTTATAGTGTAGAACCTTACTAGTACAGAATCTTACTAGTAAAACATCTTAATTTCTGAAAATTTTATTTATAATTTTACATATGTATTCAACTTTCACGAACGAACATATGATTTTGTAGAATAAATGAAAAAATTTTGTTGTTAAATGTAAATTTGTACAGTTAATAAATCATCGATAAAATCCTAAATAAATCTGTGTCTAAAAAATATTTATATTTAATGTTTTAAAAATAATTTCATAGGGCATCTGTGACATTATAATATTAAATAATATAAAAAGTCAGACTTACTTTTATTGCTGTTACAGTATCAATAATCAACGTAGAACAATTATTATTTTCTCAAACATACAATAATCCTTAGTTAATTGGAACAATAATATTTGAAATATTCATATACTTTTAAAATATGTCTCATTTATATTTTGACGTTTTATCTAATTTATACAGACTAACAATTTTATTAAAAATTCTGTTAATACCGAATATGATATATTCTATGATTATGAGTAATCTAATACATTGGTAAATAAAAATTCTTACTGCCATTCAAGAATGTTGAATGTGTGCACAAAAATGAGTGATAAAATAAAATTAATTTTATTAATGACAATATCTGTACAAAAAAAAATTTAAGAATTTCTAATTAGTGGAAAAACCACTCATTATGTGTAAATCGTTAAAACATATAAGCTTTACTATTAAATTAATTGAAATGATTTTTATTATTAATTAAGTAAATACAACTTACTTATGTTATTTTTCCCCTGCATATTTATTTTTTATAAAAAAAAAACTATACTGATTAATATATAAAAAGTCAGAAGACGACAATGTGTAAATATTATTCAATATACATATTAAATTTTACAGAATTTTCGAATGCATGTATGTGATGTATATATAATTTCAAAATGTACTATAAGAAAAAAATATTACGCAATTAGTTTAAAAAAGAAATGTCTAAACAGTGTATGAGTGTGAAATAAAAATGCAGCATGTTTTTTGGCATTACATAAATTGATTTTCCTTTTAAATATTTATTAAAAAGTAACAATGAATCTTTTCTTCCCCTTACTCACCATGCCAAGTACATCGGGCGTATCCTCTGACAATGTGTTTTTCACTAGACTGCTTTCCTTTTTCCTTTACTTGAATTAAAATATACTTATAGTCACCGTCCGGATCGATGTCCACATCGACGATTTTATTTAGAGCTTCGGACATCTTGGAAAAATTTATTTTTCTACCTAAGAAGATCGCAAGGAATAAATTTAAAATTAGATACGATTGCAAGCTTTTTAAGAAGCTAATAATTGAATGCTAGTTCAAGTTTTTTTTTTTAATTGTATAAAATCTGTAGCCGTAAGATCCAGAATTTGGCAAAGCTAATTCTGAGTATTTCTTTATGAATTTACGACGAGACGAATAGCGCAACTATCCTGGCCTTCATCTATCTTTCATCTCAAATATTTACACTATATGATATTCTACAGTGCCCATAGAAATATTCGGGGTGGAGCACGCAAATTACGAACAGTACAGACACCATATTCTGTCGCGTATCCTGAATCTGGACAGGGCTTGTACAACTTACCTAAATAGCAAAAGAACGCGTTACAAGCAAATCAAGGCAAATATACAGACTCGATATAGGGAGAATATAATATCTTATTATACGCATGCAGTAGTGTATTCATCGGGAAAACAAATAACAGAAATGTAAAATCTACATGGCTTTCAAAATGTATGTTTATAAAAACACTTTTCTTATATTTTTCTCGAAAGACATTAACTTTAGTCAAAAATATCCAAGAGCCAAAAGTGTCTTAGTTTTGATCAAATATTAATCTAAAACTATTTCAAAATTTTAAGAGGCACTTAAATTTTTAATAAAAATCACTGAGCTTGGATTAATTATAAATATTTTTTGTTCTTTCGTAATTTTTAATATAATTAATAGTTAGGCGGCTATAAAAATACCAATTCATTGCCTGCGGTCTTTTAGCTGCCCACTTTTTTAGCCGGCTTACTTGCCGGCGTGACTTTTGAGGAAGTCTATGTTTTCAGGCATGCCTGTAAATAATTTCTGCTCTCGTATTATACCAAAGTCACGTGACAAGAGGAGGCAAGCATGAATTTGATTTTAATAGCCTTTGATTTTAATATTTTTCATACTTTCATCAAATTAATAGAGATAAATTATCAATGCTTAGGAGGTACTTTAGTTTCTATTTTTCAATACTTTTTAAATAAGCAATAATGGTTTGTTATGCAAATACACAAGTACATAAAACCGAGGAAAAGTGATCTTTTTTACATGAAAGCTTAAACGCACAAAATCGATGAAAAATATTTATATTTTTACCGATTGCAGTATTTTATTATATTAATCTTGATATAGTCTAAATAAGTTTATGAAAAAATATTTCAATACAACAAAGTATTCGTCCAATTTATACGTCCACCTCTCTTTACCAATGAAAATAAAATTAACTATATATTAGGCTGTTATTTTTTAATTATTAAAATTAACAAAAAATGTTATTGGTACTAAACGATGGAAAACAGCGCGAAAGTGACAGGTTCTCTTCCATGATAAATTAATATTATTAGCATTGGCAGAAATCAGGATATATATCGAATTAATACTTTGTTGTATTGGAATAATTTTTAATAATCTTATGTAGTTTACAAAATTTAATATAATAAATAAATACAATCATAAAAATGATATACCACCTATTTTTGTATCGATCTTCGCGGAAATGGTCATTCCGGCGCCCTGCGGAACTATAGGGGCACGGGCTAGGGAGACTATAATAGCTTTATCAGCTGACAATGCTGACATAGCTGCTGACAAAATATACACGGCTCTATTTTATTTTCCTGTCAAAATAAAGGTTAAAGACAAAGATCACTGCAAGTCTTCTGCAAGTATGCGTATCAGTACATATACTGAATGCTATGCATATAGTGTTCATATACCTAAACGCAGATACTCAGCTAGTGTCGTAAATATATGACATGATAAATCCGTTGGACGATGTTAGTATAAAAAACATACCTTTTTTTATTATTTCGAAAAGTTACGCAAATTTTTTAAACAATTGAATTTTTTTTTTTAAATAATGAAGTGCTAGACTGGGACGTAATATTATGAGAATATGACATGTAAATAAAGTATAATAAAATGTACGAAATATCCAAATGTGTATAATTAAACGACGTAAAAGTGTGTGAAAATACATAAACAAATAAATGTAATAAGAATATAATTAAATGATTAAATAAATAATTAAATAGAGTGTTGTAACTCTTAAAAACATAATCTGATTATAATTCATGCATATAGTTAAATTTTCCTACTTTTAGGTTATAAAAAAAATTATATAGGCATTTATATATAGAACAAAAAAACTTTATGATCATATCTAGTAATCTAGTTAAATATCTTTCATAAAAACATAAATTTAATGCTAAGCTGAATTTTTTCCTAACCTTCATACTTTATGCATTTATTTATTTAAACTGACAACTTAAATTTTTAATTAATTAAAGTTCATAATATTCAAAAGAATTTTTTGATATTAACTAAATATTCCATAAATAAAATAGTCTTAATTTATGTAATTCCTTACTTACTTTGTTCAACTTTTCGCCGGGTAATACGCGATACAACACCTAAGACAAACATGAAGAAAACTCAGTAATTTTGGATTTCAGTTTTCAGTGCTACCTGGTGCTACAAAACAGAGTCGAACATGTGCAAAATACAAAACTCCCTAAGCACATACTATACCAAACAAGGGTGCCATCCACGTGCCATCACAGATCGTCATATGATATTTGTAATCACACGGTAAATTGGTAATCACTTTATATAATTGCGTGCAACATCGATGGTAATCACAGATTCACAGCCCACAGGTAATCATTACACGTGCCCGACGTGTCAAAACCCTCAGAATGTCACAACACGAAAGCATATAATTGCAATTCAAAATTGTAATTACAACTTTAATATCTGATTATATATATATATATATATATATATATATATATATATATATATATATATATATATACCTATGTATACCTATATGCTGTATCTACATATATGGTAGATAAATATAAGACCTATACAGCAAAAAGTCATAACTCTTGTTTATGTTACGTAACTCAAGTAAGTGCTTGGATAAGTCCGAGAAATAGAACGGCCATAAATATGTATAGTATCGTACAATAGTGATAAGAACAACCAAAAATACACCCGAGTTGAGCCAGCCAGCCTGAAGGCTGAAGCAGAAGCCAGCTGAAGCTGTCTGAAAGCGCCTATGACTTGTGAAGGTTGCTTCTTCCCATTCTCTCTACTACTCTCTACCCTCCATACTTCCCAGTTCCAAGCCTCATGCTCGTGCTTATGCGTTGTCCCTGAATTTTTCCATGCTCATCGCAATGTTTTTAAAAATTTGTATTATTTTAAATGTATCAGAACCTGCAGAAATAGCAGAATACACATCAAAAAATAAAATCTTTAATTAATCTTTTAATAAAAAATTAATTATTTTTGTTCAACCGACCGACTATAAAAAAGTTTAGAATTTATAAAATAAGATTTGATGAATGAATAAATTATTTTTATAAAGAAATTATAAATTATTTCAACTTAACTGTATGACAATATAATAACTACAGTAAATATAAAAAACATGTTTCAATTCACAAAACAAGCAAATTTAGCATGGAATGTATTAAACGGTGTATTTATTATTTATAAACCACCTGGTGTTCATATCTTGCAAGTGAAAGATACTCTACTTAAAAATGTATGCAAAGGTATTAATTAAAAACATTCTTTTATAAAATCTAAATGCCAAAAATATAAGCCAAAAATTTGTTATTCAAACTAGGATGTAACATAAAAACAAATTATGTTTTGAATAGAATTTATAATAAAAAAAAATTATTTTATTTACTGCAGATTTAAATGAAATGGAAGTGCGCCCTCCTTATCAACATGTAAGTATAGAAGGACCAACAAACGGTGACATGCAAATTAAAGTCAGAGATAGTTATGCGGATAATATTCTAGTGGTTGGGCCAAGATATATACCTGAAGAATTTAAATTTTTTAATGCTAATTTTATGTGTAAAGAAGCCTCTGGAGTTCTTGTCTGTGGAATAAATTCTGGTACTGCATTAGCCACTAAATTAAAACTTTCACAATTAACAAAATTTTACAAAGTAAAGGGTATATTTGGACAAACAAGAGATAATGATTTTGTAACTGGAAAAATTGTAGCAAAGTCAACATGGAAGAAAATTAGAAGACACAATATCGATAGGATATGTGCAGCAATGCAAGCTTCACATCAAAAAAAAATGTTTGAGTATGTTTACAGTATAAATATAATCATGTATTTTAAAGTTGCATTTCAAATAACATTTTTTCTATTAAGTAATATAAAAATCTTTCAGACTTTCTGGATTAAATTTAAACAGTCAAGCTGCTTATGAATTAGCTGTCCAAGGTCCTATAAGGCCTGTCAATACTAAGGTTCCAATGTTATATACCATTAAATGTACTGATTATACACCACCTGAATTTACATTAGGTAAGACTGATATTAAAAACTTTATTTTACATTATTTTTAATAATAATATATTTTCAGAAATTGTCTGTATAAATGAAACTGATGAATATTTAAAATCAATAGTTAGAGAAATAGGTTTAAGACTTCATAGTACAGGTTATTGTAATTACTTGCACTGTTCTCAATTTGGGTTATTTAATGTTAAAGATGCGCTATTATCTAGAAATTGGAATTTAGAATGTCTTTTACACAATGTTAGTATTTGTCATCAAATTCTTCAAGAACATCCATATATGTTAAAAGAAGGAAATATGCAACTTATAAACCCAGAAGCACAGCAAGAAGCAAAATTTTAAAAAATATTGTATATGTGTATATAAAAAACTAAATTTTTATATTAATAAGTAATAGTGTAAATAAAATATTGAACTTAAGAATTTTGTATATAACTCTCATTTATTAACAATATTATAATTGTCATTCGTATGATCAAAATTACCGATTGATCTCTTTTCCATTACTGCATCCACTCATCTTGACTGCAATTTTCTAGTAAAAATAACAATTTTTCTGTAAACTAATAATAAAGTAAGAAATTTAACAATAAAAAACTAACGTCTAACCTTCAAATAATAAATCAGTTCAAATTTCAATTAAAATATTTATATATAATTAAAATTAAGATTTTGAAGTGATTTGACTTCATTCATAATTTTATAATTATTAGTTTTTGGTCGAGTCAGTTTCGTTTGACTCATTCAAGTCGACATAATTAATCTGATCGCACCATCCATGTTTTTATATTAAAAAAATAAATCACATGATTACTTTATTAAAATTATAATTTTTTTTTCTTCTTTGAAGAAAGAAAGTCAGATTTCTTCTCCGACTCAAACGTAGTATTACTTTTACTAACGTCGTTGCTGCTTGAACTGGACGAGGATGAGAGCCTCCTTCGTTTCTTAACGACCTTAAGACTCTCTTGACTGTTCTCATCTTGTGTTTCATTCGCAGCGGAATTTACAGTACAATTATCGGAACTAGAGTTCTTTTCATCGGTTTTATTCCTAACAGACGTATGAGAACTGTTTTCACAGCGTTCGGCTCGTTCTCGTAATCGACGATCGGCGCTATCGTACCGATCTCTAGAACGACTTCTTCGTTTATCGCGTTCACGGCTGCGACTTCGCCGATTTCGCGTATCACTATCTGATGATTCAGAATTACGATTCTCGTATTTGGAAGACTGAAGTATTCGATGCTTTGTTACACCTTGAGACCAACAATGCATTTTCATACTTTTTGCTATTACGCGTTTTTGATGATCCAATTGTGGAAATAAATCTGGAAAAAATTTATGGTAAAATTTTTTTAAAAACATTTTTATATAGATTATGAAAACTATGTAATATAGGAAGGAAACTAAATTTAAATGTTATACTTTCAAATGAACAAATAAAATGAGGAGCAGAGAAAATCAATTTATAATTAAGAAAATTGATTTGGACACTTCATTAACAAACACGTAGTTAAAGAGATAGTAAATATTTATTATTAGCTCTAATTCCTGATAATACTCAATTTTAATAAATTTAAAAATTATGTTACCTTGAGATTTTTCAAGAGCTTCTTTAGCCGAATTCATTTCTGCCTCTTGAATACTATGACCAGATGCTTTTGCTAATCGCTTTCCTTGAAAATACACTGCAACTGTATATACACGAGTATTTGTAGGGCCTTTACATTCAATGACTCTGAAAAATATATATCAATACAGTAACTGAAACTTGATTAAAAATACTTTATGAATTCATTACTAACAGATTAACTTACTTATACACAGGAATATCTGGTTCTCCTCCATCCATAGTTCGTAATGTTAAACAGCACTGCTGTAATTTACTTTTTGGATCATTCCAGTCTTGATTCATAATAAAATCTTGAAGACGAGGGAAAAAACAAACATTACAAAAAACTTGACAATATAGTAAGCCTTTATCAACGTAAAGAGCTCCCAAAAATGCTTCTAATAAGTCTGCTCTGTCTTTAGTTTTCAATTCTGCCTTAGGATTTCCATAAAGAGCATACTGAGTCATTCCTAAATCATCGCATACAACAGCTTGTGTTTTATTATTGACTAACGAGCTCCGTAAAAGCTATAAAATTATAATCAATAAAATTAAACTGACTAAATTATATTTAAGAAACAATCAAAAGTATAAATAGGCCTATTATCTTATTATAATTAATCTGAAATATATGAATGATTTTAAATTCTCGATTTTTATACTATATTATATACAAATATCACAGGTTTCATTTATTGTTAATATTATTTAATAATTTTTTGCTAATTTTATAATCATTCTTAAAATATAAATGACTCATATATATTTACAAAAGTAAACTAAATTAATACATACTGACAAATGTCCTTCATGATGCTCTGGAAAAAATTTATATAAATATTCTGATACAATTAATTGCAATACTGTATCTCCAAGAAATTCCAACCGTTGATTTGAACCTAAAGTTAAGTTTGTATAGCCAATACTTCGATCTGTGAATGCTCTTGCTAAAAGGCGAATGTGTGCAAACTCTACTCCAATATCTTTTTCGAATTTTGTCAATTTCTAAAATATATAAAGAAATGTAAATATGACATCGAAATGAATATAACATTTATTATACATTTGCTTAAAATATAAGCGCTATTGACTATATTAAATAGAAAAAATAAATTTAGTCATCAAATAATACATTGAATAACAGTAAATATTTAGCAAAATTTTGAGAAAAAGAATAATGCTATATAATATTCATACTTGAAGTAGTTCAAAACTAGGAATCCACTGCCTATCACCTGTTGGCTCCTGTTCTTGAAGTGGATGATTTGGATAGCTCACCCAAACATTTAGTAAGTCTACTTCTGTTTTAAAAAGCGTTTCACCAAATACGGCATCAGCTATTTTGATACCGCCATCCAAAAATAAAGCACCCATCAAAGCCTCAAAGCAATTGGCCATGGCATGTCTAAGTTCTAAATCATGACATAAGTCGCTTCCATGAGCATATAGCATATACTGTTCCAAATTCAGTTTTTTTGCAAGAACAGCGAGATGCTGATTTTGGACGATAGCTGCTCGATAAGTTGCCAAGCCACCCTCTTCAAGATCAGGGAACATGTGAAATAGGTGAATTGAAGTGAGAAATTCAACAACAGCGTCACCCAAAAACTCGAGTCTCTCATTGTGTGCTATTGATGACTCGGTTTCTTTCTTTGCTCCAAATCTTGACATAATATTAATAAGCGTATTGATACCTCGCTTTCGTGTATTCATATAATGGATCCTGCGATCACCATATTCTGGCTGTCGTATACCACAATTGGTTAAGGAATTTCTTGCATGATCTGGATTGGTGCCAAAATTTTCTCTATAACTTGGATGTGTCAAAGCTAATAAAAAAAATTTAATATATTGCTTAAATATAGTAAAATTTTAAAAGTTCTTATAAAATTAGTAATAAATGCTCACTGAAAGATATTTGAAAATGAAATGATTAAAATGTAGATTAAAAGAGGCATTACCTAATTGTAACAAATATCTGTTTTTGAATTTGTAGTTAAGTGTTTTTTCCAGGTAATCCAAGGATTTATGGAATCGCAAATGGCACACAAGTACAGGTATTAGCATTGCATGTTGAACAATATCACACATTATGCCTGTTCGATAGAAACCTTCTGAACTTACATCTACTGTAACATCACGTTTCATCTTACTTTGAGTACGAAGTTCTTGAAGTTTATTTTCTTTTGATTCTAATTTACGTTTGTCTTCGAAAGATGGCTTTGGCATATTGGCAAGTAGATGGCGAAATTTAACGTAATCTCGCCATGCTTTTTGATAACTAAAAAATATTTTTTTAAGTTACTTCTTACACAAATAAATAAAGTATTAAAATCAAAAGCCAAATGATCAGAATCAATACTTCATTTTACTTTCAATTTAGTGCAGTATTTATATTTAATTAAAATTTATAATTTTCTTATTGATGCTTCTAAACGTTTATGATATAATAACAGTAATATAATATTTTATTTAAATTTTTTTAAATTAAACTCTTAATTGAACCAATATATTTGTCTACTTGACTATGTTTTTAATATACATCTTACTCAGTGTTTCCAGCATAACTTAGTTGAGGTGGTCTAATGCCAAAATGAACAATTTCTGGATAAGCAATAACACCAGGGGGTTGATCTGCTTGGCTTCTATCTAACTGATCTACACGAACACTACATGGTTTTTTACCCGGATAACTAACAACCATCCCCTTCACTTCATCAGCAAAATTTTGCCATTGATACTGTGGCATTTCAACTAACTTAGGTAATTCATCTGGTTTAATTAATAAAGTACTACTTTTTATAAGGTAACTTAATACTTCATTCATAGATAAAATTTCTTGACCATTATCAGGTAAATCACGTACAAATCTTGGCATAAAATGAAATTGGCCACAACCATTTATGTCTTGAGCAGCTTTTAGATCAAAATCCACTAATTCTAATATTTCCTTAAATAAATAATCCTCTGCAGAAAAAATAATTAATAACTTTACTGATATTTAAACAAATATTTATTTTTAGCATTTATTTTAATATTAACTCATAATTTAAAAATGTTTATGTAAATTGAAAAACTTACGAAAAAGGTCTAATTCTCGAATTGTAAAATTTTCTACCATTTTTTCTTCAATATACAATATAGTATATTCAATATTGAAGCGTATAACTTTGCAGGTTGGTAATTTAACTAATTCAAAATGTGAAAACATGGAAAATCCTTCAAATATAAATTCATGCTCATCATGCTTTATAATCGTTGGAGTTTTGGTTAGAAAATTAGTTGGTGGACTAATAGTAATACGGTAATGAAATAATTTATCAGCATTATTTGTATTAGGATCACATTTTTTTATAGCTCCTTCTCCAGCATATATACCATGTCTGATACCAGATCTTCTTGATTTAGCACTACATCTGCATAATGGGCCATCATTCATCTAAAAATATATAATATTTTATTAATTCTGATGTTTATAAAATATGTAAAACTAGGATGTATTGAATAAAACTATTCTGATTAGAAAAATTAAATTAATTTAATCAAAAATCATTATCACCTCCCCAGGATCATTAAACCACATTTCAGCATGAAGCCTTTGAGGATGTTGTTTTTTAGCCATTAACTCTTCCATTGTTCTATCATCTTCATCAAATGAATCATCACTATCAGAAGAGGAGCTACTGCAAGCTTCTGATTTATGCCTGCATAGACGAGCTCTTGTTTTTCTAGGTGGGGGCTCATATGGAGTCTAAAAATATATTTCATTTATTATGAAGTATAAAAACAAAAAAACTGTAATTAACTTACTTGAAGACCTCTTGCAAATTCAGCTCGATCGATAAGAATTTTTTTAAAATCATCACAAAGCTCAACCAATTTTGCAGAACCACTCATTAATCTGTAATTAGTTTCACTTCTTGTATAATATAAATCAGCAGGTGCAGTTCTTATCCAAATTTTTCTTTCAGTAGTTCCATCATGTTCTATCTCATTCATTTTTCTTTTTATATCTTCACTGGTTGCACAATAATTTTGCCTAAAATAAATCATTACAATTACATAAGATAATAAATAAAAAACCAATGAAAATAAAAAAATAATTACCTATATTTTTCTAATAACATTTCCCTTTCGCTAAGCAATTTTTGTTTAATAATCTGATTATTATTTCGATTAGATTGAGCAGATGAATGAGATTCTTGTGATCTAGATCTTCTTTTACTTCTACTTCTACTCGTTGATCTCCTACTTATACTCGTTGATCTTCTACTTCTACTTGTTGATCTTTTACTTCTACTTGTTGACCTTCTACTTCTACTCCTACTTTCCGATCTTCCACTTTTAATTGATGATTGATTATTATAAGATGTATTACTCGAATATGATTTTCTGTCTAGACTTCTACTTCTTCTCTTATAAAATCGGTCTCTTGATTTTCTCCTTTCTCTACTATTATCCCTATATCTTGATGAATAATCATCATGTTTTTTTCTACATATAGTTTTAGCTGAATGATATCTACTATCAGGACTATTAGAACGTTGTAAGCCATTGCTTGTAGTTTTATATTTCATTTGAACTTTGGTGTGTGACTTTGTAGTAGATCCATTATTAACTTTTGCATGGTTTGACCATGATACATTTTCAGCTGTCCATTGTAAATTATCAGTCTTTGTTTCTGCTTGATATTGGTATTGAGTATCCCAATTATACTTATAACCATTTGATTGAGTTTGAGCATAATTTGAGCTATAGTAATCATTATTTTCTTTTGAAGTATAGTTAGAATATTCATAACCGGAGTATGTGGTACTAGTTTCAGTAGAATATGTTACACTGGTATTTGGAGGTGGAACTGAATAGTACTGCAGAGGACAATAATCATATGTTCCATAACTAGACAATGATACAGGATATGATGATTGAGCTGGAGGTGCTGAAGAAACTGGAGGTACTGGAGGTACTGGAGGTACTGGAGGTACTGGAGGTACTGTGTGTACAGGAGTTACTGGTGGTGGATAAGTGTAAGACGAATTTTGATAATAATTTAAATTATCTACTTGTGAAGAATTAGCTGGCCAGTAATGTGAATATTCCGTATTTATTGGTACATTATCCATTTCGTAAGAAATGGTTTATTTTTTATTCTACAACAAATAAATTGAAATAATTATATGTATTTATTATAAAATATATTCATTTAAATTTTTTTGTAGAATTAAAACTTTACAATATAAAAATTAATTTTTAGAAATAAAGACTCTTCGTCAATAAATTTATTTCTTCTTTGAAAATTAAAAAGTTAAGTATTGTAAAATTTTCTTAAAAATATAAAAAATTAATATTAACTTACTAATACTATTTCACATCCATAATACGATTATTTAATGTCTAATAATGACATTGTTGAACTCCCTTTTATTACATTCACTATTTATTAGGTGACATCCACAGTGATCAAATGATTTTATACCACCATTTTCTTTTTCTGGGCAAAAGAGGTTGAATTTGGCGTGAATTTGGAATAATTGAGATTACAATTTTAGATAATATAATATATAACAACTTGATATAATCAACTGTACAGTATGTTTGACTGCGAATTGTGCAAAACTGAGTGCAATGTGCATTAGTGTAGTAATTTAATTAGCGGATTGCACATGCACTACACTACTATACTTTGTACTGTATACAGTATATGCAACATATAACAATTATTTGCTGTACTCTGCACGATGTCTGCACGGCTGAAAACATACATATCTCAATGAATCTAAACGTAACTCAACACAAATCTGAGTTACGTCAAGTATAGTATAGTAACACCAGTAATGGGCGCGTATGTTTCACGGTGTCTTTAATTAATTTATAACACATCGTAAATAAAAGTATAAAATATCATTTTCAAAATCATTAATGATACGTATTTAACAAAAGATGATCCATATTAGCAGATGTTAACAGCAAAATATGGATTACACTTAAATATTATAAATATAATTAATTTGCGAATTACAAATTACACTTCTATATGATATTTTTCATTCGATAATAAATTTGTATTTAATATTTAAATACAGGAAAGTTAATGTAAATATTAATAATATCTATCAAACAAAATTTAAATAGGCTTGGTAAGTACCTCGAAATACGAGCACCGCCTATCGGAATTATTTGTAAAAAGACTTTGATATATTTCATGTGAAAATAATAATTGTAATAATAACATAAAAATTATTTTAAAACAAATGCAATGCCCCAAGTATTTGTTTCTTTCACCATTGTGAATAGAAATATAACCCAACGACTGAAAAAGTTACTTGAGGGTGCTTCTGTAAGTAAGCATTATCTGCTATTATCAATATTATATATCATATATCCTCAAAAAAAACTTTGTCATAAATGACATAAATGACACATATAATACATAAACGGCATAAATTACATTTACGACACTTGTCGTGTAGAAAATACACTGATGTGGTAAATGGTAACAGATAAAACTAATACAGAGTTGCATCGAATCACATCGAGTTGCGCCCAGTAATGCAAACCGTGGCCAAAGTGTGTATAATGTATAATCTGGTACAATGTACTGAATGTACCAGAATGTACAAATCACTACTCTCTCTGCACCTACACACATTCCACGCTTGACCAATGTTGGCAGTGTTGGCAGTACCGTGGTCGGTGGCTGGTCTCCGACTGTGTTATAAGTTGTAGCTGTTATATACAACTGTTTATACAAATGCAAGACAACAATTCATTATTTACCTTCAACCAATCCTATTTTTGAAAATAGTTTATTTTAGTTAAATAGGAAATATAATTTATTTTGTACATATACAAACATGGTCGCGAAAACGATACATAAACTTGCTACATTCCTGGGATTCGTCTCAATTTTTCATGCAGCTTATTCAGCAGTACAGCGTGAGTGAAATATGAAATTTTTATATAGATAATTATTAAATCTGCATTCTACATCTGTTAACAAATAATGTATAACTATAATAATTATATTTTAAAAATCAACGTAACTGTGTTTTTATAACTTAATTAACGTGCATAACATTGTATGAATTGAATTTGTTTATATAGATCGATCTTATTTGAGGATAACAGAGCAAGAATTCACAACATTACCAATCGATGTAAGTTTAACAATCTTATCAAATTTAATCTGATTTCATTTTACTCGATCCTGTATTAATTATAAGAGTTTACATTTTTTCAATAAACAGCACTTACTAGTTCATTAACAATATAATAATATTAAATAACAAAATAACCTATATTGGAACAATTTATTAATCAATATTTAATACTTAATGTTTATATTAAATAATATTTAAGAAATTGAAATTTATGTTTTATATATAATTATTGATGAAGTTTAAATAAATTTTAGAGAAGAGAAGAAAACTTTTAAGAAGTTTAATTAAATAAATTGATTTCTGAAATGTAAGGTTCTAAAATAATAATCGATATTCTAAAACTACTTTATTTTAAATGTTTAAATTTTATTGAAATATATTAATTTTCATATAATATATAATAAATATTTTTCAGATAATTATTCAAGGTGTTGCTAGTTTATTTGCGGTAATGTACGGAGTAATGCATATAGCTGGAGATTTTAAAGAAATAAGAGCTGTTGTTGATCTGGAAAATAAATCATGGGATACACTACGTAATTTACCCTCATTTCAAATATTTAACCATCGAGGCAGATCATTATCTCCAGAATATTTAGCAACAGAAACAGATAGGAGAAGCTTAAGGGAACCACGTTGATAATTTTTATCTTATTTTTTTAAATTGAATTTTAGAAGATTGTGCACCAAATGAACTTTAGCCAATGGTTATTAAATAGATAATTTAATGAATCTTGATTGAGTAAGCTAGTATTGTACATCACTTTTTTCTATTAAAAAAGTGCAATACCAAGATATGTATTGTTAAATAAGATTTTCTGAAAAATATCTGTAAAGTCAGTTTACTGAAATCATAAAATAAATTTTTATCTGTCATTAAATTTGTGTATTAATAGACTTTTAGTATTTATTATGTAAAGGTTAAAAAAAAACTTGTCTTAAGAAAATTTAAGTTTAAAACAGTTTATTTATTTGTATAGAAAAGGCATACTATTATCTTGTATCATTATCAATAACCGTATTAATAAATTTTATAATGATACAAGATAGCAGTATTAAATCTTGAATATTTTCACAAGTCCCTCATACAATAGCTGGAGTAAAAATTCAAATTTGATAATTAGACCATTGCATTCAACACATATCTAATCACTTTTTCTGTTTTTTCTTTTCGGCTTCTGCCTCCTTCTCTTTCTCAATTTCAGTAACATATTCTCCAATCGTATTCACATCTAGCATCTGAAAAACATTTTTATGTATCAAAAAGTAAACTTTAATTAACTAAACTAAAGATCTTAAACTTACTTGCATAGGCTGTCCTCTACGCATAACAGCAATTTCTAAATTCTTTTGACCAGATTGAACTACTTCAAGAAGTGCTCTAATAGCTAATTTTATAGTGCCCCTATCTGTAGCAACTTCTTCAGCAGTATAATATTTCTCTAAGAATTCTTTGACTGTCTTAGCATTCCGTCCAGTAGCATTAGCCTATAAAAATTTATTAATATATTATAAATTTATTGAGTCATAATTCAATATATATATAGATATTTTTTTTTATATATATACCTTCCATTCATAATAAATACCAGACGGTTCTGTTTGATATAAATGTGGGACACCATCATAATCAAAACCAGCCAAAAGACATGAAATTCCAAAAGGTCTCCTACCATTACTTTGTGTATACTTTTGTTTTAAACCTGATGATATAATTATAAAAATAAGAAGTACGGAACTTCATAAATAATCATTCATTTAAAATTAAATATTATTTTACTTACTTGCCATAAACCTGGTAATGTATTCTAATGTAACAGGATCTTCAACGGTTAATTTGTGACTTTGACATTCTACTTGTGCTCGATTAATTAATACTCTAGCATCAGCAGTAAGTCCAGCAAACGCCATAACAACATGATCATCCAAAAGACATATTTTACGAACTGTACGTTCTTCTTGTAGCTTAGCTACCGACTTCTTCTCTACACCTAGAACAACTACATCTAATCCACGAACTCCAACCTGAAATACAAAGTATTCTTTAAAAATCTTTACAAAATGATTCAAAATTATTGTTAAAAACTAAAACTTTAAATATTATATGTCATTAAAAAAGAAAAAGAAAAAAACAAGAAGTAATCAACTTCAGAAAAGATTAGGTTCACTAGCTAAATTAAGAATATAAAATTAAAATTAATAAAATCATTTAGATACAATAAAAATAATAAAAGTATTTTTTGAGTAATACAGAATAAAGTAAGAGGTTAGAATAATATCTGATAACTTACAGCCGTTGATCCTTTTCTCACAGCCTCCTGGGCATACTCGACCTGAAGCAAATGACCATCTGGTGAAAATACTGTGATAGCTCGATCGTAGCGGGCCATTTTAAAAATAAAATTTAGTTTTAAAGAACCGTACAACCTTAAATGACTACGCCGTTTTTCCGGTGAACATTCGTAAAATTGTATATCAATAGAATATTCAGCTACAATCTACAATCAGTGCGCAACAGTGACACCAAAGATTGTAATACTGGTGGATTATGCACTAGGTGGCTCTGTACTCCTTATTACAAATATGCTGCTGATTGATGGTGTATCTACAAAATATATAACTAGATATAACTTTTGCTATTGCAGTGACAGTAGCGCTCAAGTTGCACAAATATGTAAGTTTTCATTCCCATTGCAGAAGTATAAATTGCATTGATTATATATGTAAATTATGGAGGGTAGAGAGAAGGAGTTAAAACTTCTTTCGCTTTACATGGGAAAAGCTTATAAAAAATTAGCCGGAAATAGTAATTCAGATCTCCTCGGTAGATGTCGCTTTCTTGGAAATTCCTCGATAGTTCTGCGTGATACAGAGAGAGAAATACCGGTACATACCCCCACTTTCTTTTTTTCAAGTATATGCATTTAAACGAGCAACCTCACAGGGTGTCGCCGCCTTGCGGCTAATTCTGTTCCGAAGTCCTGCCGTGTAATTTGACAGAGTTTTAGCAGTTTCCACTTCTGCTCTCTATCCTCCATAATATAAATCTTCAATATGTATAGGTATACTTGTAAAGTTATTGGAAACAAAAACTTACATATTTGCCCATATAGGTGATGCTCTGGTCGATTGTGCACCAAAGTGGTGCCAAATAAAAGGTGTCAAATACAAATTTTATCTTAATATCTTAAAAATAGCTTATATTATTTGATATTCTCATTAAATTAATATAGATAAATTATTTATGCATAGGAGGAACATATATGTTATATTTTATAATACTTTGACAATAAGCAATAATTGTTTTACTTCTGCTTATTAAAGTTGTGTAGGTTAAGTTATTTTGTTCTTGTATATAAGCATATAATAAAGTACATATACAAAGATTATATACCTGTAAGCCTATACAGCTAAACGTTCTAAATAACGTTCAAGTTATCTACGAAGTTAGGGAATCCCCAAGTTCAAGTTAAGCGGATGACAGCCATATTTGTGTATAGTATTGTAGAATCTATAGAAATTAGGGAAGATCCGTCCAATTAGAGACAAGTTTTCAAATTTAGGGATGAGATCTCAAAATTTCCCGTTTGCTTAACTTGTTAAGGCAATAGCTAAATAATTTCATGCTTTAATCGTCTGAAAATTGCATTTGGCCATATTCAGTACATTAGCTTTTATAAAAGAAATACAAAAAAAAAATGTTTTATTAAAAAATATATTACGTTCTAATAACATTATTTTCTCATACGAAGGGCGCTTTCTCTTCTTCAAAGAGGAGCACAAAAATTAGAATTATGGAACAAAAACATGTCAAATATTTCCTTTTGTTAATTATACTTTTACAGAGTGAGCAGCAATATATCTAAAGGTTCGACGCTCGCTTCGAAATAAATGGTTCCATCAGAAAACGTAATCCATTGGATTTGAAAAAATATAATATCATAAGTGTTCTAATGTTTTATTTACAGTTTAATAGAGCTTCACAAAATTAAATTAAATGATTAACTCATAATTTGAAATTGATAGAGTAACCCCGTCCGAGTTTTGAGGTCGGAGCCCCTGCTTCTATAAAAAGCAAATCATTTCTATATAAAAAATTATTCATAATGCAATGTTCAAATAACAATAAAAACTTTTTAAAATTATAAAAAATAGAATTAAAAATTAAAAGTAATGTAACTAAAAAAATAATACGGATAATTTGTTATACTTAATAATAATTATAATAATGTTTATACAAAATTTCAAATAGAATATAAATTTAATTTTATTTCAAAATATCGAATATCTAACTTAAGGTGAAAAAGGCACTGAGGTTCCAGCTCGACTACATGGTTTCGTTCATTCAGTTTTACTCCTGAGGAGGAAAAGTAAAAATCTGTTTTCTGATTGGTGGAGAAAGAGTCATAAACACTTTTACTCCTAAGGGAGCAAAATACTACTATTGCAGTGCCTCCAAGTGCGGAAACAGTATATTCCGACACAAGAGAGCAACTTAGGCGTTTTCCGACAAGGGTATGTTTGTCGCCGAGCGTAGCTAGAACATCAAATTATCCGAGTCCGAAAACGCCTTTACTCTCACGTGCTACATATTATTTGCCTATACGGGGGTGGTTCCTCTTCTGCATGGAGGTACACAAAAAATTGAAAATTACGAAATGAAAAAATGTCAAAAATTATTTCCTGTGTTAATTATACGAGTATAGAGCGAGCAAGTAGATATCCAAAGGTCCAGATCATACTTGCTTCGAAATAAATTACCCTATCATAAAATGTAATAAGTTATTAATTAAACTCTCACCTCGTAATTGGAAATTGATAGAGTATGTAAAGAGCAGATGACGGACTGTGACGTGGGGGCTACAGGGGGAAAAGCCCCCACCGCGGGGTTGGACCAGGGCCCCATCCTGTAAAAAGAAACAATAATAATCAATTGAAGATTATAATTTTATTCATAATACAATCTTAAAATAAAATTTAAAAGAATATTAATAGCATAAAAAATAGAATTAAAAATTAAAACTAATTCTAAAAAATTTCCACCCGAGGAGAAAATTCTGCATTTTGATTAATCGAGAAAAAAGGGAATTTTTACTCCCGAAGAAGGAAAGGTAGTATTTTTCGCTCTGAGCCTCAATTATTTATAATAAACAGATCATGGGTTTGGGCATGGTCCATCTAAAATTAACCGTTAGAGCTGTAGGAATTGGATGTTGTATGCAAAGAGTATCTAATTCTAACATAAAATGGCTTCCCAACCTGATCTATAGGATATGTCAATAACTTTTACCTTCTTTTACCTTAGACGCGCTGCCGATATACTACACATCTCTAGAATTATATAATTAATCGCTGTCAGCTATTGACACTTACAATATATAAGGTTGGGAATGAAATACACAGAACTATCTGAATTACATATATTCTAGAAATTGTTTTAAAACAATGACAATAGTAATATGTACTGATAATATAAAACATGTATGTTTTGTATTAATGCACAGTAATAGTATGTACTGACGTAAAATTATCAACATTTCAATTTTTGCACGTATTAGAAAAGAATTGCTGTAAGTGACAGGTGACAGCATCGTAGACAATACATTGAGAAGAAAATATAAGACCTTAATTAATTGCGAGTATTGGACGGGAATAAGTTATCAAAAGCTTTTTCTAAAATGTTTAGCAAATATTTATTTCCAAGGATTGCAGTTTGTTTACACCAAAAACAGTTTATTAATGCAAAGACATATGTTTTCAAATCAAGAAATTATTTATTCAAGTAAAAAGAATTTATTTTCTTAGAAAATATTGACGAATTCCAGAAAAGCTTATTTGATTTAAGCCAATATTTTATTAAATTAAGTTAATATTTCCTTAGGGGGACTTCTATTTCAATCATATCATTATTTATTTAATATTAAAAATTTTTTATTTCTCGACGATGTATACCATATAAATATTGTATATATTTTATGATGTTTTCATAAATAATCATGAATTTTATTAACATACGATATCTATAACAGTCAATATAGACAAAAGTAATAAACACATGAAATTGTTAATTATTAAACACTTATAAGACATATGATATAATTATATTATATTCATAATACATGTGCTATCTGCAGCCTAAACGGAGAAAACGGCATACTGAAAACGCTACAATATATAGCGTGAAAATCCAGAAACATGGCCTACAAAAAGTATACTGTTTTTTATTATTCCACGCTTTCATCAAGAAAAAAAGAATAAAAAACAAATAAAAACTATGGCGCGTTCGTGTAAAAGCGCGGGCGTCGCTCGATCGGAAATTGCTAATCTTGCAGCTTGCGGCCCATGTCCATATATCACATGAGCTTATACATTATACGGCTTTATATATATATATATATATATAACCCACTTCTGCTTCGTCACGCGGTCGCGACTAGATACACACATACATATAAACACATTATATGCATACATGCATACATACGATCCATAGTACTATATATTCATTCTATACACTCCGATGTTGTGGTGGGGCACAATACTTTGACAACAACTTTAGAAAGTGCATCATCGGCTGTAGAATTGCTTTGCTTTTAGCTTTAGTCAGGCCTAATACGCGCTCGCGGCTCGCAGCCCGACAAAATCGTCAGTCAATTCAGTAGCGATCGCGCTCCCTCGCAGTCATGATCAGGTCTGTGCGCACATATAGATGTTTTATGTATTTTATAAATTTTAATTTTTAATGTAAATATAGAGTGACATAAAATTACGTTTTATATGCGACATTTTATTATTTATCTGTGATTAACTTTTTTTTTTCTAACTTTGACAGAAAAGTTTATTTAAAATATAGTTAATTTAGCTTTTTAAATATAAACATATATATATATATGTATATATATATATATTTTAAAAATTTTAAAGGTTTAAAAAGTGCGCCGATTAGAAAAAAGTGTATACTATGCTTTTAACAATTTCTCCTTTTCCTAAATCCAATCAGTGCATATAGTGCGGCTTATGTAAGAATTACTGTTCTAATATCCAAGGAAAGGGGTTTGCGAAGAAGCTTTGCAGACCCGGTGGACGCGCGGGCGATCCTTTGGTGTAATAACTTAATATCACAAAAAAAACGTATTTATAAACCAGATTTAATATTTATCATAAAAAAACTTTGTTTTTGTTATCGCGACATACTTCATTTACGGTATTCAAATATTACTCTGAAAAATGTATATAATTGTTGTTGCGGGTATCTTGAACCCGTTTATTAGATAATACTAAAATTAGAAAGATGACTTGGTGATAAACAAATATTTAACTAAGGAAATGACAGATTCGAGTCTATGTATATAACTAGTTTTTTTTATTTCCGTTTAAGTATAAACATTCTCCTTTCTACTTAAGTGATCAAATCATAGAATTAATTTTAAAATTATGCTTCTTGAGAGATTTAAAAAATTGGTTAGAAAGACGTGAATTTTGAATAAAAACGTTTTTCTTTTTGTTATCAAATGGAAGAAAAAAAAATTCCGTAATTTGGCTTAATAATATATGCTAAAAATAAATAATTCAAGATCGATAGAAAATTTCTGTGACTTATTTAAAATTATATAATAAAGTGTAATTAATGAATAGTTAAATTGTTATTACTTCAAACAAGTGATTTGTAAATGCTTTTCGGATTAACGCACTGACGCTCTTATATAGATATGTGTATTCTTGTTAATTGCTAATACTGTGTATTTCATACCTAACTATCATAAATCTTAAAGGACTACAAACAGTGTAACGTGATTAGATTGCTAGCCAACCTTAACACTAGTATCATTGTACAATATAATAGCATTATGTTTTTCTGCCTTTTTTTAAACACTCGTTATTTAATACTGTATGTGTATAAAAGAGAGATAATGTAATTAAAAAGTCATATATAACAATAAATGTTTTATCAGCAAAAGATATTTTTATAGAAATGGCAATATTTCCAAAAGGTCCCTTGTCTTTTCTATAAATATATATGATATGATAAATATATATGCGAATAACTTAAATAATTTTAGTTTTTTTTACTCGTTCAGCAAATAATTTATATTCAGTGAAAATTTTAAAAGGCACTGCATTCGATGTTTAGAAACATGTTTGAAGTGTAATAAAAGTAAACAAAATAACAATATATTGTTTTTTCAGTGAATACAATAGATTTATTACGTTATATTTTTATAAAATCATTGTGAAAAATAATTACTTTTATTACAACTATAAAATTATGTATTTGTTAATTTTTTGATTTTTTTTTAATATTACTATATTATTAATAAATTACATTATTTTAATATAACATAAATATAATAAGTATATATTAAAACCAAACTTCGTAGAATTCTTTCGTATCAGTATTTTAGAGTTAAAAAGTATAATTTCAAAATTTTAGACAATTATTATCACAAAACGAATTAGTTTTATCTACAACATAATTAATACATTTTATCTCCATATACATAACTTATAGATCTAAATTAAGATTTAAAAGAGATGTAGATTAATGCTTATACATATATAAAATAATTTTATTATTATTATACTAATTCTTTATATTTGAATCAAGAGTTTTATATTAAACGGAGTATAATATAGTAAATAAACTTTTATATTCTTTTATCTAGGTAAAACAATATTTAAACGAAGGCCGATATAAACAATTTTTTGTCAAAATTAATTAATTTAGATCGTATATTAACAATCCTTAATTAGGGATCATTCAAGCCTCTTATTGCTTTATAAAATTTATTATTTGAGTGATAATCTTTTTTATCACAGTTGTATATATAGAATGTGTGTATTTATAATTTATTCAGTTCAGAAATAAATAAATATATATATATATATATATTATATATATACATATATAGACAAAAAAAGAATTTAATGCAAACAATAATTTGTTTTCCAATAATCGATACTTTCTATTAGTGGCACAATCATTAAGTCTTGAGAGTGACAAAGATAGAGGGCATAGGGCATACATCTATATTTGTCTTATTTTATTTCTACACGAACTATATGCATCTCTGTAAATTGAAGCTGCACTAAGTGAATAGTATATGATTCTAAATGAGAAGAAAAATTTTTCTAAAACAAAAGGATTTTAAAAGGATTTTAAAAGGATTTTCTTACTTTACAAGTAAAATGCAAATCGTACATTCCTGCAGATTGCATGATTTTTTAAAATAAAGACTGAAATAGCCTTGATTTTTATGAACGTCTTGAGGAAAAAAGAATGAATTATTGTTTGAAAATAATTTGACTGAAAAAGTTATTTTCATGCTATACATATATATGTGTGTGTGTGTGTAATTGATTGCTTATCTTGGCTTATAGAATATGATCGGTTCTATTATTTTGCGATTAATAAAGACATCTCATAATAGTATAGCGCGTAAATTTATTAAATATATTAGTATTGATATTTTATTCATTTAAAGGAAATATTTTTTTTAATAAAATCTTACTTCTTTTTTTTTATAAGTAGCCGGTTTAAACGAGATCTTCGTTGATAGTCACGTAAATTTATATGGGAAATCGTCCGAGAGATTTTATCCAACCACACGTATATAGCTGATGATTTTTCATTGCGATTAGAAATGCATGCTTTGCTGTATTTGTGCATTCTCTCTACCGTGGTTCATAAACTTGGAGTAAAAAAAGCAAATAAAATTCAAGAATTCACTACTTTCATTGATAATTAATGAATCTCATGATATATTAATTAAATATTTTGGATCTTAATTATATTAATCAGAAAAATCACACGATATATATTTCAAGTAGATAAAGTCCATGGTATATAATATAAGAAATAGAAAAATAACGCTCTTAAATTGATCTGGTATGTAAATACGGTACTATAATTGAACAACGCACGCATGATATCCAATAAAATATTAACATTTTCGCATGCTTTCAATGCCAGCTCGATGGTGCAAAAAAAAAAAAAAAAAGAAAATCGTGCGCCATTGTAATTTTTGTAACTCTCGCGAATCTAATATTAAGATATACCTATAAAGCTCCCGGTGAAAAGTCTCATAGCGAAGCTCGGCGAACCGCGCGTTGTCGCGTTTATCGCCCGAGTTTAATTTACAGCCACATCAGCGATCTTTTGTGAAAATTCACGACTCTGCGCGTCGAGAGATCGTGTATATATATATATATATATAAACCCGAGGATCTATAATAACGTCTCGGTACGCCGTTATTTATCGTTTAGCGACGCGGTATATCGCCGGAGCCCGACTGAGGATTTTTGTTTTTTTGTTTTTTTTTTTTTTCAAATTTTTCGCCAGTTATGATGTCATAGAGGAAGCGTATAAATGATATCCCGATGTGCGATTGTTTTCAGAACGTTTAAAAAAAAAGTTGTTCTGATCAGCGGAAGCGTGATCGGGGCCCTGATCGTCATAGCTATCATCGTGACGATATGCACACTGAAAAAGACCGATCCGGATTACTACAAGTTTATTAGCAAGTCGGCACTGGGAGTTTACACTAAGGTATGTGGATAATTTATATTTGTTGCTGCACTTCTTTAGCGATGACGCGACATCGGTTAATTTATCTATATATATATATATACAAAATGTTAATCTCAAATTGAAATCTTGAACAAAGTATTGCTGTTTATTTATTAACGAAGCTTAAATATTTACTTTTATTTTGATTCGATCAGAAAATCGAAGTTTTAAAATATTGTGCTGTTAATAATAGTGTGTACAATTCAGTTATAACTAAATTGAGTCGTTAATGCACGAGAACAGAAAAATTTAACAGCAAATTTAATGACAAATTTATAACTTAAAAATATATATAATGCTAGTGTACATAATCTTTGCGAGCAACCTCGCCGAAATGTATTCCTATAATATTCATAAAAAAGTTAAATAGATTTGTGCACTAAATTTTTCATGCATGTATAAATGTATATCTCAAAAATTGAAAAATAAGTCTAAAAATTAATGAAGCTTCATATTAATTTGCACGTTAAAGTAATATCTCGCAAATGGCAAAAATAAATGACATGAAGATGTTGGGCATTAAAACAGCGAATGTGCGTGCACATGGTGTGACGTTAATTAAATATAAAAATTTACATTAAGTTTCATTTATACCATTGCGCCATAAATTTCATAAACTTGCGATTTATTAACCACTAATATATATATATATATATATATATATATATATATATATATATACTTATTCGGAATGGCATCTTCGTTAAGAATATATCTAAAAATTTCTTGAACGCGTCTCTTTAGTTCAAGTATAACGCCAATTTAAATCTCATTTATGATATCAAGCTTATCTTTAATATACCGATCGGAAGTATGGACTTTTTTCTTTTATACGTTTAACTGGAATTTTATTTAAATTTAAGTTTAACAGTGCATTTATTGATTGTAGAAGTTAAGGATATATATATATATATTCATATGCTTACTACATATTTATAATGATATGTATTCAAAGGGAATAAAAAAATTTACGCTTTTCCAGGCTGCAGTAGCAACGAACGGTCCAGAATGCGCACAAATTGGCTCCGATATGCTCAAGAGAAACGGATCCGCGGTGGATGCCGCAATCGCCGCGCTCCTGTGCGAAGGCGTTGCCTCTCTACACAGGTATATATTATATCTAATACGCATTGTACAGCTATATATTTTTTTATACTGGGAACGAGGAACATTGATTCTGAGCAGATTCAGTTTACGAGTCTATGCTGAAATATATATAATTTATTTATTAAATCTGCAATATATATATATATATATATATATATATATATATATATACATATATGTAGGTATAAGTAGGTCAAAAAATACGTGCATATAAAAAGTATATAATGAAAAGTTATTTTTAGAAAAGTCCTCGATTAAGAAATTTTATATCAATTATCAACTATACAATGACTTTTCATTAGCCGATTATATATATATATAGATATATATATATATTCTAATCTTTTCCCGATGAGAGATTTCCTTGTTTTTACTTTAACTCTATTTTTCCCCGTTGTCTTATTTGTTTTTTCTCAGTATGGGACTCGGAGGAGGATTTTTTATGACGATCTACGACGCACCTAGTGATAGCGCGGTATTTTTGGATGCCCGAGAAACCGCTCCAGCCCTTGCCAATAAAACGATGTTCGGTGGCAATGCGAGTTTATCACTTTACGGTAGGATTAAAAAAAAAGAATAATCAATATTATTATCATTTTTTCTCAAACTGTATTGCTATGTATTCCTTCAAGTCAAGGAAACTTTAGCCGATCAGTTATTGCCGACATTTTAATGATTAAAAACTAAGCGAGTAAAAAAAACTGTAGGAAAAAAATCTGTTACGGAAGTAACAATAAATTGCATACTTTATAAAAGAACAATATAATGATTCATTTAGGAGCAATTTTCTATTAAATCGCTTATACTTTTCATAGAGAGTTATAAAAGGACTTAAAATTAAACAGTAATGCACAAATAGTATTTATAAAAATTTTATAATCATATTTTTAAAATTTACAAAAATATACAATGATAAAAATTAATTAGAAAAATAACTAGTTGTAAAACATCGAATATTCGTGAAACCATTGCAATTTTATAATTTAATTTAAAATTTCACTACATTATTTTAGCATTGAAATTTTAAATAATAATGTTTTAAATTAAGTAGATTTATTATGAATTTTAGTTACTTATTTTAATTTAAAAATATAACGAATATATAACAATTGTTCAATATATCAATTATACTGAAATTCCAATAAAATAAAATTAAATGCGTTTTTTTATTATTATTTACAGTTTTATCCAGAAAATATCGCTGAACAAAATTGTTAACGTAAAATTACAAAATTTTATTATATCAGCATAAAAATTAATAGATTCATTATATCGAATAATTCAATTAAATATAGTTTTAGAATTTATTTTTATATAATACTTGTATAGTTACTTTACATATTTCGAATTATAATTAAATAGATTTAGTACAGATATCAATTTGGACAAATTTACTTTTTTAAAAAATGTTTTCTAATAGATTATTAATTTTTACCTTTGATTGTATTAATATTCTATATTATAGTATTTTTATTATTAAATTAAAAATAATTTAACTGACTATATAAACAAACACCAATATATGTAAATTGATTTATAGAACCATAAATAGAGCGACGTTAAATAATATAAAAATTAATAATAATAGTAATTATAATTAATATTCATGATAATTTACAAATATATTCTTGCACTTTATATTTATTGCATAAACAGCAATAGAAGATTTTACAACTTGTGATAAAAAAAGCGATTTTTTAAAATAAAAAAAAAATCGATTTATTTAAAGCGGTTTTGAAAATATGATTTAATCTAATTATATGTACCGACTAGTTTCAAATACAAAATTCTTTTCATGTATTTTTCGTTTAACTCACTGACAAAATTACAATTCCGCAATGTACAAATACCATTAGAAATATACGAATTAATATTCTACGATATACAGAAGCACAATGGAATTCTAAGCGGACCGTTTGAGAATATATGGGCGATTTCCTTTTTCTGCCCATAACATCCGATGATTTTTTTTTCATTGTTCGATGCTTGAATCGCTTTCACGAATCAATATTTGTTCTAATTACTCTAGTAAATATCATTTATCGCTAAAATATTATACAATACCACGAACACCTCGCGCATATCTGCACATCTTATCAAATAATTTTCGATCATGTAAAATATGAAATAATTTCAAGTAGTAACGCGTATTCATTCGCACTGTTTTAATTATTTAAAGAAAGACCTGTGTTCAGTGATAATAGTCATTGCAAGTCATTGCAAATCACCTTTGAAGAAACCTAGTTTTCTACATATATGCCAAATATATTATTAAGTATTTTTGTAGTTCGTATTGCATTTAGAGACAATAAAGAGACAATATCTAAAAGAATTTAGAATTATTCTTAATGAACACGATCGCCATCTTGTCATAGTTTTTTTTTCGATCGTCAATATATTGTCAATGGCTATTTATACTAAAAAGGAAATAGAATTAATAATACAATAATAACAGTAAAATTAATATAAACCATGTTAAATATATATATATATGTTTTTTTATTTAAATGTACATATTTAGTTTATACATTCTCATAGTCATATTTTCACACAAATAAGTTATAGCTCGATTCGTGAAGGATTTTTCGTTCGATTTGTGCCTATAAAGTCCATTTTGGTAATTTCCCATACACCATATTGGATCCACCACAATCAATTTTACGATTCTATATAGACAAATTCAGATTCAAAGATCGAAAAAAACAAACTGTGCTAAGTTTCCTTCAAATCGATTGGAAAATAAGAAAATTATTTAATTTGATCATATATGAAACAAAGACAGAATAGGCTCGATTTTTTTTTTTGATGATATATTATACATTATCACTTAATCGGTTAAATGTAAATTGGTGTAAAAGATAATGTCTATTAATAAGATAAGACAGATTAGGTGTGTGAATTTATTATTGTGTCTATAGCAACTATATTTATGATATTCTATCAGAAAAATTCAGGAGTTAAAGGTTTCCGCCGACATTCTCAGGAGAGATATTTTTGTCCTTTCAATTTTAGGGAATTAACTTTTCACAACATTGTATTTTACAAAAAATTCAAATAAACTTTTAATTATTTTTTAAATCGCATATGAAACACGTTTTTCAAGACTTTAAAATTTAACGATTATTAATTTATCAGACAAGCGATTAAACCAATTTTTCTTTATTACACAGACAATTATTTCTATTACACCTACATATGGTATAGCACATTCCTAATTATACTTAAACGTGTAAACAGACTACAATTACCGGTTGTCATTAAATTACATAGTCTTATATGTACACTCGTACAGTGAAGTATTTATTTTGACTTCCATAATTAGTGACAGTATATATACAAATGTATCAAAATATTATCCGGTTAATTATATATAAAGATTGTAACAATTTTTTAATATTAGTCATTTTATTTTTAATGTATATTATTTAGATGTATTTATAACAGTTCCAATCACAAAAAAGTAACTAAAATGCCATATTTCTTTTATTAACGTATTGACGATAACATGGCTCGTGGATTTATTTCCAAAAAACAAATTTTTGATTTATCAAAAAAAAAAGAAAGAAAAAGAAAAAGAAAAAGATAAAAAATTCTTTAAATACATAACTGTAGACACTGTAGCGGCCATAAAAGAAGATCTGAACTTTATAATTCTTTATTTTATGCGTGCATACACGTATGCGCGAAAAACGATTGAATTTCTGTTTAAAAGATTTATTAGGTGTATATAATAAAGTTTGAAAAACATGTTATCATTTTGACGTTTAAAATGGTCGCAACGACGTCAATTTGATTTTGAAACACATCGTACCAATGGATAAACGAGGAACGATGCGAGCGTGAGGCCTACTGCATATGCAAATAATATTTCGTTTATTCAAAGTGCACCGGAATTTATGCAATTTTTGCAGAAATGGCGCGTCTTTTTAATAATAATTGAATTTGGAAAACTATGGATTTTTTATGAAAAAAAAAAACTTTAGATTCAATAAAAAAAACGTATTCGTAAAGCTACTGACAAGATTTTAAGTCGACCCACGATTGTATAAAAGAGTACATTCCAAAGAACGTATAATAGATAAGTAATTCGTTTTTCTAGTTTGTAAAAGGATAAATTAGAGAAAAACGCGTCTGCAAAGTTCAAGAAAGACATGCATGACAGGTAGTATTACTGCACTGTGAAAAAATCGTCACCAGACCCCTCTTAAAATTTTTCTTTGGTTGTAAAACCAATTAGATACTGTTTTTATGATTTAAAAGCGTTTTTAAGTGAAAAAATAGTATTTTTCGAGTAAGAAAAAATTTAATTATTTTTTAAATAAAAAAAAAATCGATTTTTTGTGAAAATCCTGCAGTCGTACGTTATCTTTTAATTAAAAATTTGCATATTTGAAATTTTATTAGATTTAATCATTTCATCTTGATCATTTATTTATTTAATATTTTTCTTTGCCGAATATACAAAACAAAAGAAGTAACGAATACACGTGCAAGGAAAAATTAATTCCACCGAATAAATCTATTTGGATAATCTAAAGATTAATGTCGTATAGAAAGTTATTGAATATTAATATTAATAATAATTATATTTAAATAAATATTAATATATAGTGGCGATAGGTTAAATCATTTATAACATTTTCTACTTATCATTATGGGAGTAATCTTCAAATACAGGATGTAAACTGTGTTTGTGATCGTATTACAGTATTTAGGAAGATTAAGGAAAAAAGCTTTATTGCGCCTATTATTAATTTTTACTGCACGTTCTGTACTCGAGAGTCAAGATAAGCGTGAAGAAGTACGCGAGTTGCTTTAAATTATCTCAAGAAATAATAAAAATATATATATATATATATATATGTGTGTGTGTGTGTGTGTGTGTGTGTGTGTGTGTGTGTGTGTGTGTGTGTGTGTGTGTGTGTGTGTGTGTGTGTGTGTGTGTGTTGTGTGTGTGTGTATATATAATGAACAAAAGTACGAGTGTCTAGCAAACTCAACGGTCAGTAATAAATATTATCATTGTGTTTATAATCATCTGATAATATCTTTCTGCCGAAATTCATAACATAATTTTGTTCTCCTTGTATATCAATTGATTGATAAAATCAACATAAACTATATAGATATATAGCCGATTTTCATTATCGCACACATCGATGGAATTCATTTTTTAATACTTATATTTCTACTAATTACCTATTGATCGTATAGCTAAGTAACGCTCTACTTGAAACGAGAAATTCTACCAGGCTTGGATTAGCGATGAGATATAATCCTTGCACATTCATACGGCACTATAAAAAAAAAATACAAGAATATAAAATCCAGCTATTAATTCATAGAATAACGTATATTGCGTCACTATCCACGTATATAAAGATTGTCTTTATAAGTATCCGTAAAATATAGTTCCAGTTTTTTATTAAAAATGTAGTTCAAGTGAAATTATTGGTAATTACTCGTCGTCGCACTATTAACCGATCTTATTTAGAATAGTATCGAAATTATCTCGAGAGCTAGGGTATTTTTTCATTTTTCTGTAAATTTTTTTTCTTCTTTTTTCGCTATCAATGTCGCCAAGTCATTAAAAGTAACCGCAATGTAATAAATAAAACTCTCGGAAAAACAGTTTGTCAGATAGATTTTTTATTTTTTTTTTATTTTTAGACCCCTGCTTTTCAACAGAAAATATTTCAAATATTATCTATAACTTCCATATATATATGTACATAAAACAAATTTTAACAGCTATTAACTGCCAAATATAAAAATCTAAAAATAGAAAAACAATAAGTTTAAAAAATATATATATATACATATGACTTCCGCACAAGATTTTAATTAAACATTATAAATAATCCATAATTAAGATATAAATAAACTATTATATTTAATTCTGCATAATGCTTGTAGTATTAAACTCGTTCACATATATAAAAATGCTTTTTTTTTTTATCAAAAAAAAAAAAAAACGCGAATCATAATTACATATAACATGCATCGTTCATACTTCCATAAGCTAATATTCAAATATCATTGACCCGATAACTTCACGTCTTTTTTTTTTTTTTTGTTTTTTTTTCTTTTTTACAAAACAGGAGGATTGGCCGTCGCGGTGCCCGGCGAACTAATGGGCTACTGGGAGGCGCACCAAAGATACGGTCGGCTGCCCTGGAAGGATCTGTTCGAGCCGACGATAGAGCTGTGCAATAACGGCTCAATCGTCACCAAATACCTCGAGTCCAGCCTGCGGGGCAAGGAGAGCTTCATCAGGGCGGAGCCCACCCTGTCCGAGATCCTGATAAATCCGTCGACCGGCAGGCTTTACGCGGTAAGTCGACAACGTTATGACGTGATTAAGGAGCGAGCCGCAGCCGTCAGTTCTATATGCTTTGTTCTCGATCAGAGATGATTTTGTTTAGGAGGGCGAGAGGATAAAAAGGCCGAGGCTGGCGAACGCGCTTAGGCGGCTCGCCGATCACAAGAATGCCACCGAGCTCTTCTACAACGGCGATATGGGAAAGGAGCTGGTTAAGGAGATACGCGCCTTTGGGGGAATTATCACCGAGGAGGATTTCTCCAATTACAGGTAAGCCCGCACATGAAAGACAATAATTAGCGCAGAATTAATGGACATGACGATGCCGAAGAATTTTTCAGAAAATTCTAACGACAGTTATTCACCATTCTAATATTTAATTTTTAGTTATACTATATACATGTAGCTGTAATTTATGATTCACTGCGCATGAGTGCAAAACGTGAATTATTCCTTCTGTTTTACGGGCGCAAAATACTCGTTTCTCGCCTCTGTTTACACGGAATTTGTCGATTTTCTGCCTATACAGGTACTTAAAAATCTCAATCGTTGTTAATACACTGTTATTTAGATTTGCGCCCATAATTGCATTAAATTTAGTAGACTTTTTCTAAAAAAAATCGGTAATTTTTTAACAAGTTTCCTTTTATAATGTTATATTGTATTTATTTTACATTCACAATCTAATATTTTTACAATAAGCACATAATGTCGCATAAGAATTTTTTATTTTAATATTTATTTCTTCTGAGTTCTCTATATTTTCGCCCACTGTTCTATAATGGTGGAGACAATAAATGTCTATTTACGTACAGTTTATTAGAACAGCGGGTGAAAATAGAAAGCACCGAAGAAATAAACATTAACATTTTATATCCGCAAAATAGAACATAAAATGAGTATTTAGCACTTACTATATAATACTAAATTAAAAAGAAAAAAAATTTTTATTTTGATCAAAAAATTTACGCCATTTTATACAAAAAAGTATTGTTTCGAACTTTTATCGAGATATATCGAAATTCCATAAGTATAAATTCCATTCCGCTAACTCAGATTATCATCTATAAATTAAACTTGGCTCTGTATATCGATTTATAATCGTATAAGAAATTTTTACATTTTTCTAAAAATTATTTGGAAAATACTAAATCACAGATAAAATACATAACAGAATAAAAATAATTTAGTCACGCGACCGCAAAGTCGTCAAATATATCATAGAGTTTCTTTCGAGGTTTTCTTTATCAGTCGTATATATAAACGTCCACTTAAACGGCGATCGAATAATTATACAAGGATGTACACAAGCTCGATTATTCTCGCGCGTGTGTATATATATACATATATATAGCAAATAGTGCGCCGCTATTTAATAATGCGACTCGCGCTATTTCAAGGATTCAGTGGAGAGAGCCGATCGAGGCGAAAATCGGCAACATAACGATGTACACAGCGCCACCTCCTGGCTCCGGTGCTCTTCTCACTTTCATGCTGAACGTCCTCGAGGGCCTGCTGCCGGCCAAGGACGCTAAAGTTATGTGGCAGCGTATCATCGAGACATTCAAATGGGCCTACGCCAAGAGAACAGAACTCGGCGACCCGAGCTTCGTCGATATAAGTAAGCGCAGTGAAGCTCGACTGATAACGCGCAAATAAAACCGCCGTTGTTAATACAAAGCACTTATTCGTACGTCTTTTCATGCATGTAGAATAAGCGTCGTTTTATTGTTCTGAACAAACAAATTTTGTTTTCACCAAGTTTCAATTTATCGTCGTTCAATAAATTTATATACGCACGCGCGCGCGCGTGTATATATATATATATATATATATATATATATATATATATATATATATAATACCGATGTGATTTTCAGAGGATCTTCTCAAGAATTTAACATCCAAAGATTACGCAAAAAATATAAGGCAATATATTCAGGATAATAAGACACACAACGATCCCAAATATTACGGTGCGGTGACCTCAAACGTGGAAACTCACGGGACTGCACATATTTCTGTACTTGCCCCAGATGGCTCGGCAGTATCGGTCACATCGACGATTAATCAAGTGTAGGTTTCTTTTATAAATACTTGCATAAAGCTCACGTGCGATAAAAAGTTAAATTTTATCTTTATTAAAATTTATATAGTTCCTCATGCACGATGAACGTGCGTATAACAGATTCATATACATACATACACACACACACACACACACACACACACACACACACACACACACACACACACACACACACACACACACACACACACACACACACACACACACACACACACACACACACACACATATATATATATAAGTATATAACTGCCATACAATGAAATTTGAAATTTAACAACAATCCTATAAATTCATATCTAAAAAAGAAATATTCGATTGTCAACAGTCTAGGCGCTAAAATACGCTCTAAATCAACTGGGATTATTTTCAATGACGAAATGGACGACTTCAGTTCACCTAATATTACGAATGGTTTTGATTTGCCCCCATCGCCACATAACTACATCGAACCGCACAAGAGGTCACTGAGCTCGATGAGTCCCACAATAGTAGTAAGTATATATTGAGTAGAAGTCTATGTATTATGTGTACGTTAGAACGATTAATAGTTGACAGAATTTGAAACGAGATTTTTATTTTATAACGAACTGTAATAATATCCCTCGTAAATATATACGCTGATCGGTAAATTCAAAATTTCGATAATGCAAATTCAACTCCTGTATATGACAAAATGTAAAAAAAAAAACGAGAGAGCACGCGTTTATCTCGTTTTTCAAGCGCTTTTATAGAAACAGTGCCAAAATTAAATAAATAAATAAAAATTAATTTTTTAGATATTTTCGATAGTCCTCTCTTCGGGAAACGAAAATGAGCTTCGAAGATCTTAAGTTGTCGATAAAAGATAAAACCTATAGAGGCCGTTCGGAAAATACCTTAACAACTGTTATGTAATTCGGCAAAGAAAAATTGTAGTAAAGTACATTCAATATTAAAACTGTAAGAGTAAAATCGATGTATGTAATCAATGGCGATACAGGCATTTTTTTAAACCATATTAAAGGCCATTTCAAGTTTAACCTTAATTTTTTTTTTCATACAAACAATCCTCAATTTGGATTTTGGAATATCGTATATAACGTAGAGTTTGCGTTTGAGTATGTGTAGATTAATTTTCTTGGCCATAATTAATTCGAAGCCTTGGATATATCAGATAAAAATTTTTAAGGAATACAGAGGATCGAGAAATTATAACAATGGTATTGAGCTTGATCTACTCTTATAGTTACAACGTAAATTTTATTTGTCGAAGTACAAAACGAACAAAAATCTACTTTCAATTTGTATTTTATAGACTGTATAGATCCAAAGGTCCGGTGAAGATCGTTTAATCATGAAATACAATAGAATCACTGAATGAAGTTGCACGTGATTTTACAAATGTTTCCTAATTAAGTAGGTATGCGAACTAATCGCTACATAACTCATTTCTTGATAAGATCCAATTATAAGAGGTGTCTTTAAAAAATTTTTCCGCTTTGTAATTTTATCAGCACTAAGTTTTTCAGTTCTAAATAGCCTTTACACCTAATCTTGACCAATACAATCAATGCGTATTAGAAGGTTGAGTGTTATGCTCTTTCATATTTCGATATGAATATAGGAGATTTTCCATTTGAAAAAATACAGTTGAGCTTTAAATAGTTTTCATAATCAAGACATCAAGATCAATGTCATCATTGAGGACATTGATTTCATTCTTAAAATGTGCGTATTCTAAAATTCTCTTCTAATACTCTTCTCTGCTGAATGAGCCAGCAACTTTCGAAATGCAAAGTTATCGAATAAAACTTAAATAAAAATGTGAAATATTCTTCTCTTTGTGCCCATCGAGTTGTATTTTGAAAAAATACTGTATATTATTCGATATTATATTTCATTGAATTTATTTATTTGAACTTTTAGCTGGATAAAAACAGAAAGGTGCAGCTAGTAATCGGCGCAGCTGGTGGCACGAAAATTACAACAGCGGTCGCTTCCATCATGATTTTGTATTTTTGGAACGATTATAATATCAAAGAAGCCATTGATGCTTACAGAATCCATCATCAAGTGAGTAAATAAAATTTACTTGAAAAAAAAAAACTTAAAGATAACCGTAAGCGATTAATTATTTCATGAGTGATAACAATCTTATTTTAGCTATTTCCAATGTTTGTTCAAAACGAGCACAATTTCCCACCGGATGTACTGAGTTACTTGCGGAAAATTGGACACAACACAACTACCTTCTCCGGGATTGGCAGTGCCGTTATTGGTGTAACTAGAGAAGCTGATCGGGTCACCGCTAATTCCGATTACAGAAGAGAAGGAAAAACAGCTGGATTTTGAATCCCAATTTATACGTCGATTATAGATATTACGTTATCTAGCATTGCGATCAATCGTTTCCGATTTCGTTGCGCGAAAGATCCATTGAATATAGAGATCTTTCAATTTAGGAATCTAATGATGAGCATAGGTTTCAGTTATGTGTCCTTTGCACGGAACATGCGCGATTAAATGTAAAATTTGAATAGAGAAATTCATGTCCTCGTCTCATATGTGTTTATGTGCGTCACCAAGATTGACAATTTTATATTAATTTTAATATATATATATATTAATATCATTAGATAGGATAAAAAATAGAGCGCCAAATTAACTTAAGAACCATACCATTTTCCGAATATTTATCAACTGAAATGAGAAATTTATTTAAATTTTTAAATACTTCGCAAAGTATTGGTTTAATGTGAAATACTGTTAACGATAAGCAAAGAGTACTTTTCCATAAACGATTTATTACAAAATACAATAAAATATAACAAAATTTTACAGCATGAGATAAGACTGGCTTTTATAAATATTATGCATTTATTCGTTGAACTAATTACGATAGAAAGTTAACAGCCAGAAATTTTTCAGTCTAGTATAAAAATGAAACGTTTCCTATTCCACATGACGAGCTATGTTTATTATTTAATTAACATATGATAAATGATGTCGCATTATATTCATAATTTATCTGTACAAATTTCATCAATTATAGTTTGTTTATGTGAAAACAAAAATTATTATTTCCCAAAATTCAAAATACAATCACATTAAAAAGAATATATGCTACAATGAAAGATATAAAAGAAAAAGAATTCATGTAAAAGATTTTATATTTAATATGCATATTAAACAATTATTAATATGTTTTATAACATGATATACATATATTTTCATACACATATATTTATATACCATTGCATTATTACTTAAAGATTAGAAATATGATTGTGTGTTACATAAAAGGAAATTCAAGATAGTATAAATACATCTGTAAATAATTTTTAGTGAAGAATGTAATATTATCTATGTACAGATTCAATTATATGATTCTTTATGACATGAGTTATATACATTATATTTATGTGCAATTCCAAATAGTAGTCTATTTAATTCTCCTAATTAAATATATATTTAATAAATGCTTTATCTTATGGATGTATTTGATAATATATTTATTTTATTTAAGTTCAATAAATTGAAAATACATTAGAAAAAAAAATTTTTCGATAAATTGTATTAAATAATTATTTCGATTTTATATAAGCATAGTAAAGACTGAATCTTGCTAATAATTGAAATATAAGATTCAAAAAATTGTCCGTATTTATTGAAAAACTCAAATTACTTTACGCTTATTTGGAGCACACAAAAACTTTATCTTCTACTCTTTAAAGAATCACTTTGAGAAAAAATCGCTGATATTTATATAAGAGGTGTTTAATAAATTGTGTGCAAAACACGCCGAATTTATTTACTTATTTTTTATTTTGAACGGACCTAAACATCCTTTTACAATATAATTAACATAATAAGAATTGTTATTATTATACTAAAATATAATAAAGGGCGCAAAATTTAACAATAATAAAGTACTTAAATTGCCTTAAGTTATACTCTTGATTCTAAAAATTAACATATATTAAAATAAATAACTTAATAAATATTTTTATCGGTCTTACAGTAAACTTTATATAATTTATTTTAAAATTTATATAATATTATATCAAAAAATGTTGTATTTATTTTAAAAATTAATTATAAATTATACTGTTATGCCGACTGTTGTAAACTATATTAATAAATATTTTAATCTACTATATGAATATAACGATAGTCCTTGTTTATAATCACCTCTGTAGAGTCTGAAATGGAAATTACCACTAAAAAAATTAAATTAAAGTAAATTAAATGAATACTTAAAAATAAAAATAAAATAATCGGTATACTATGTTAGTAAAGGACAACCTGACTATTCCCACCACCTTAAATTTTAATTTACCTTTAATTCCCGACGCGTCGAACATTTATATAAATTTCAAACTTTTATATTTTGATTCATCAAAAGCAATTGAACTATGAAATAATAATTTCATCAATCAATTTTCGAATGTATGAAATTGCTAGATTTGTATCGGATATATTAGTTAGGATAGTTGAAAAATCAACTCTTTATGCTAGAGATAATTGGAGTTTTTATAATGCAGTTAAAGATATTATGATTCCGAATGATTATAAGATGATTTCATTGCGTGTAGTATATCTTTGTTTACAAATACCATTGGATTTATTTGAAGAAATAATAGAAGAAAAGTGGAGAGAAATTATTGTGCATACAATATTAAGAAAAGATGGATTTATTGAAACATACTTTTAATTGTACTTTTGTCGACTGCTTATATACAAATTAATAAATATTTTTTCATTGGTCTTACAGTACGTAACAATATCAATACATATCTACATTAACATGAATACATCAATACACAAAAATAATAAAGCATTAAATTTTGTTTTTAACAATACAATTTTTCCTTTCAAAATAATTTTTATAAACAGAAATATAGCTGTCCAATGGGATCACCTTTATCACCGGCCATTGCTAATTTGATAATCGAAAAATTAGACATTATTGCATTCACTAAGTTAAATTTTAAACCAATCATTTATAAAAGATATGTTGATGATATCTTTACAATTGTACCAGAGTGTTTTGTAGACGAAATGATAGATGTTTTTAATTCCATCCATGATAGAATTAAATTTGCAAAAAAATATCGAGTTAAACAATAAATTAAGTTTCTCCGACGTCGATGTAATTATAGTTTGTAATCACAGAATAAAATTAAATTAGTATAGAAAACGTACATAGACAACAAAGAATATATGAACTCGATTGCAGTTTACGTTAAACGTATGGTACAGCCGGACCAAAGGAACATAGCTTAGATTTGTTACATTATTTTGATTTTGAAAATTTAAATATTTTAGAACAATATGTAATATGAAAGTAGATATGAGAAGGAATTTCTTGAAAGTATTCATATTTTGAAAAATGGCCATAATCTAAATTTAATGCTAGAGTCAAGTAAATTGGACAACACTTCGAATACTGTATTAATATAAAATTGTGTATCAACATAAAATTGTATTTTACATTTACAATCACGTGGGGGTAGAGGTTCTATAAATAATTCTAAAAGTAATTTTAGCAGGGTGGGAATAGGATATATATAGTACCATTCTAGGTTTTTAATTTTGTTCAGTCCTTGAAGATGAATCGGAACGATTGGAAACGTCGTACGCCAAAGGTAAATTTAAATTTAAGGTGGTGAGGGCAATCAGATCGTCCTTTATTAACATAGTATATAGATTATTTTATTTTTATTTTTCATTTTTCATTTAATTTAATTTAATTTAATTTTTTTTTAGTAGTAATTTCCATTTCAGACTCTACAGATGTGATTATAAACAAGGAATATCGTTATATTCGTATAGTAGATTATTATACAAAAGGCTGTAAGACTGATAAAAATATTTATTAATTTAGTTTACAACAGTTGGCATAACAGTATAATTTATAATTAATTTTTAAAATAAATACAACATTTTTTGACAATGAATATATTTGAACATTATTATGGCTTGAATTTGTAAATTTGGTATTGTCTCACAAAATAAGGGAGGGATCCGTAGCTGCCTTATTCTTCAAAGTTAAAATTAAATTAGTTAAAAACAGTGCGCAAATTGACACATCGAAATACTCCATAAACATATTGATACTTTAGCCCGAGCGATTCCCGATTTATACAACTTTGTTAGCGAGAAGAAAGTGAAATCGAGAATTACAAGTTTCGGCGAAGAAATAATAAATAGCGTAACGGAACGAGATGAACAAATTCAATAACTATAGTATGGATGTTAGTGCCTCGGTTGGGTATAAAAAATTAAAAATTTGAAAAATTCGCCTGAAATCCTACGCATCTTGTATTGGAACCCTTGCAGTAGAAAAATTTTTACGTCTATACCTAATTCTCCTGTAATCAATAAAAATGTAGAAAAATCTGTATAATCCATATAGAATGCTATAATGCGCATTCTATCTTTTTCTCGTCTAATGAAGTATGCAAAATAAGCCCATTGCGAGGCTTAAATGCTAAATTAATATAAAGTGTAACATTTTGTTAAACTATTCCAAGTATTTTGATTGCTTTCAATTGTTATTATTAAAATAAGTTAAAAATAGGCTATACAGTCAATAAATAGTAATATGATGAGTGAAAAAGACTATGTCATGGTAGTATTATTAGATGTATAGTACAAATAATATTTTGAGCCTCTCTGTCGTAAAGGTCAAAAAGAAACGCAAATTATCACGAGCGTTTGTCGTTTAGGACAATATTTGTCGAATTTCGCATTTTATTATAATAAATAAAATTTTGCCCCGACGAAATATATACATATAGGCATCTGTATATATCTCTATAGAATTTATTCGTGTAAATATTACTCTTATGGCTATAAAAATATGTTTAGTAAGGTTAAATATTGTCTAACTAGATTTAAAAATGAAAATTGTACTTCTGTCGACTGTTCTAAATTAAACTAACAAACGTTTTTTCGGTCTTACATTCGTATAAAATGGAATGTTTAGAATTAAATAATGACAGTCAGCCTGCCCTCGCTTACAGTCACCTTCGTAGAATATGAAAAATATTAGTCGACAAATATGTGTGTCTTATTTTGTAAAGTAATATTAGTATATTGAAGTGTCATTAAACAATCGAAGAAACACCTTAGTCATAATTCAGGATTGTTTTTGTCATCGAAAAAGGAATTAATCTACCTTTTCAATTAATTTTGTTTTTTAGTTTTTGACATTTAAAGTTCTTATTTCATTTGCGTTTTAATCTACAGGCGAACATGATCAATATCATTTTCATTATCACTTATGTAGATCTGTATTTTTACATACTGCTCTGTCATTCTGTATGTGTAAATAAGATTATCTTAATGTTTTTAGCAGCCATTGAATTTTCAACGAATATATTTTTTTGATAAATATTGCATTCACTCACTTCCTCTTATTTTGGCTTAACCCGAAATAATTAATTGTTCGATTTCTAGAAAACCTCATTACTATTTCATCCGTCCAAAATTCGCACGTGTTATACATCAATCTGTAATAAAATTTTTACATTTATTACGAATTGGAAGCTTAAATTTTGTTTCAACGATTGTGTTATTTCATTCTGATAGATTTATGTTTTTTTTTTTTTTGCATTTCGTCTTAAGCAAAAACTGCAGATAATTTTCTCCGCTATCTCGCTCGTGAACGGACAACGAATATCCGATGGCCATGTGTAAAAAAAATTGAATTTCAAGATTTAATTATTTCGTACATTTGAAGCGATTGACATTTCACGATTAATAGTTCATTCGGGATACAATGCGAAAAGAGTACAATTCTTCAAAATCAAATGGAACATTGGTGGGAATTATATGGGAATGCGTGCCATATATTTAACTGATTTCTTTGCAAACAGGATTAATGAAAAAAAGGATTTTAACGAAAACTGCTTTCTTTTCTATATGGGGGAAGAAAGGATTGGCTCAGAATTGCGAAAACGATTATCGCACTTTATTCGAAAATGTAGCAAACTGTACAAAGTTTTATTGCATTAATGATAATGCGTAATATATAAATAATCGAAAGAGCAAGTGCGGGCACTGTTACGAACGCACGTGTATCGTATACTATTTTACCTATCGCAATCCTTGAGAAAATTCGATCAGTTATTAATGTAAGATCAGTAATTAAAGTAATATGAAATCATTAATTATATACTACTGATAATCATTATAGAATCTTATAGAGTGGAACGTTGACAGCTTAGGACAGATTAAATACGTTGTGAACCCAAGGATTCGGGCAAGGAGACTTCGCATTTTACATAGGGAATATATAATAATCATCACTACTATAGAGTCTGTATTGCTTCCACGCGTATGTTTATTCTATCGCACAGTTATCAAGGTTTATTTATTTATTTAGGTTGGTTAAATAGTTGTTGAATCACGTAAAAAACAAAAATATATCAACAAACTTTCAATGTTAAAGGTTACTATTGGCTATACTATAGGCTAGATTAAAATTTTATATTGTACAAGAAAAAATTATCTCGGTGGATTATACGAAAAAAAATAGATGCAATCGTAAATATGTTTAACTAGAGTAAAACAACAAGGTGGAATTATTTGTCGATGAATACACTTTAAGGTGCCTGCAATCGTATACTCTTGCCCAGTGGATTAAGTAACTGTTATATTATGTAAGTATATGTAACGTTTATAATTTATTGCATTAGTGAGTCTAATTTGATTCAAAATATCATTATTATCGAATGTAAAATTGGAAAATATTGGCAGAGACGTAATTATATCCATAGTTTTAAATTTTAAAAATTATGCTACAGAAATTTTAGCGACAAAATTCTATATATATATATATCCTCATAAATCAAGAGTATTATAAGAGTAAATACAAAGATTTATACTCTATAGAAAAAATTTTCTTTTAATACGTCTGATTTAAATATTGAAAAATTTTAAATTATTTCCAATACATCACCGATATAACTAAATTTAAAAAACTATTTAGTGCCAGAACTTTTAAACAGATTTTATATTTTTTGGATAGTTCTGAAGTGTTAGTGTATAATGATATAAGAGGCTGAATGAGCCAAAAATTAATATAAAAATTTTTTACCTCGTTATTTACCGCGGCAAGCTCTAACACTGATTTTACGCACGGGTTGTGCAATGTAATATTTCCATCAGGATATCCTCTAATATTTATATACCCTATATGGATCTTTATATATATATATATATATATATATATATATATATATATATATATATATTGATATAGATTTTTAACACTGACTTATTATAATCCCATATAAATCAAATTAATCTTATATCTTTCAAAGACTAGATATGATCATCGACAGAAATATGATGAGGACACTCGTCGTAATAGCTATCACCATACTGCAACAATCTTATGCGGACATATTCATAAGTAAATCGACTCTAGACGTTTACAAAGAGGTATTTGTGATTAATTTTGTTTTTTCTTCTTTTTTTTAATCAAAGCTTTGCAGTTTGAGGTAGAAATTTGTGCGCTGAATCGATCGATATTTTGGTTATATTCTATAAATTATATAGTTTAAGTCTGAATTTTTGTAATTATACGGTTATCTATTTCATTTCCACAGGTGTCGACCTCGAGGAATGAAAATAAACTGTGTTACTTGTCCTAGATCTATTTTTACATCGTATTGATATGAGACGTAATTTATACAATCCACCGTAGAGCTCTATAAAAAAAATGACCAATGAGTGTCAGATATAACTCGCCTCCCCTTAAAGCATTCGAATTAAGAATTGAAAATACGGGCATCCATTGAATAAATTAACATGATAAAAGGTTGTCAAACGTTGTCAAAACCAAAACAAAGATTACTATCTATAATAATCAGGGAAAAATTCTACAAAAATTTACTTATTATTCGGGGACTGTATATTAGCATTTGGGATGTGACGATTCAGTAATTAAGTCATGAGAAATATAAATTTCTTTTCAGGGTGCAGTAGCAGCGAATGGTCCAGAATGCGCTCCGATTGGTGCCAGCATACTCAAGAAAAAGGGATCCGCCGTGGACGCGGCAATTGCCACGCTCCTTTGCGAAGGCATTGCTTCTCCAATCAGGTAGGCGTGATAATGATCTTCCCGGTTATATTTATATAAAAATCTACAATATCTACACAGATAATCCTTCGATAACACACTCTTCTATAAATTGAGAAAAAGTCCAACAATGCATGCTTCATTGTCCGACAGAAAGTGTGATATATTTTCTTGGACTTAATTTTATAATATACTGCTTGTGAACTACAGCTGTGGCTGCTTACGCTAAGTTAGATCAAAGCAATTTTCTTTGGGCGATAAATAGATTTTCTTACTTTTCTGAGAACTCGTATACTCTATCAACTTTAAATTCATGTACTTTTCTTATGACTCATATATTTTTTTTTATGAGTGAATCTTCATTGAGTATAAGATTTCCTTACCATCGCTTATCATTTGATTTCTTTCAGTATGGGACTTGGTGGAGGATTCTTCATGACGATTTATGATGCACGGAGTAATACTTCGGAATTTCTCGATGCAAGAGGTGTCGCGCCAGGTCTAGCCACTCAAACGATGTTCCAAGACAATGAAGAATTATCTCTTCAAGGTAGAAATTTAATAAATTATCATTATGAATTCTACCTGCAATTTATTGCATCCTTTTATATGAATTTTAAAATATATTTACCGCTCAAAGTGAAGAATTACAAAAATGAGAGTAAGTTCAGAACCCCTTTAGATGTGAAGTTTTTATTAATTCAGAAATACTATTTAAAAAAGTTAAATAACCAGCTGCTAAGTTTCAGTGCAAATGTACAAGGCATACTATACTTTAATATTTCACTATCAAAACTATAAGAGTTATTTTTATTAAACATCTTCGCTTCGATATTTTTTAACACCGATAAAGGGGTCGTTAGTTTAGAACTGACAAATTCGGTATCTGAGTCTGCGAAATGTAAAATGGATATCCAATTTAAGTAGTTTCAATACATTGACCAGTCCAGAACGAGTTTTCCTACTTGGCATTTTTCTCATTGGGTTTGACCATAAATTTTTGTCATTGCACTCACAGAACTTTTGAAAATACAGATGAAATAAGAGTCAGAGTTGAAAAATATTAATATATTAAAGAAAATGTAAAATCAAGGATTTATGAATATGCTTTAAGCAACATGAGGTTTAGCGGAAGAAAAATTTTAAAAACTAATAATAATATGTAAAACATATTCGGGATAAGATTAGTCATTTGCAACATTTTATTTGATGAAGTTCATAATTCCATTTCATATGGCACTAATCATTTAAGGAAGTAATATATATATATATATATATATATATATATATATATATATATATACTAACTTTTTATACCTTTTTAGGGTTAAAGAAAATAGACATTTAGGTGAAGGATTTGGTCTAGATTAGGCAAAGTAACTACGATTACATCCAAAATGAACTCTGCAATGTTTTAGAACTTAACAATTTTCCATTCTGAAGATACTGTGCTTTTATAATGCTTTGAATAGTTATTCATCTCTAATAAAATTGGATATAGTATGTAGTCTGAGAAAATTTTTAACAGAAACCCAATTTTTGGGGTCGGTTTAAAGAAAGAACATGTTTTGAAGGAAAAAAATTTGATGAGTCAATGTCCACAAATATAAAAGTTTTTATTATGATCAATGCAAGCCTAGTCGATATTACACTCATTAGTGTTTGTTCATCTGACTAAAAAATTAATTCGTACATTGAAAAAAATATGGATTTTCCGATATTCTTTCATTAAAACTGTATTGCTTTAAATATTATTCATTCTTCACATCCATTAATTTTGCTGATTTCATCACATATCAAAATTTAATAGAGGAAAGTATTAATTTGTAATGAAGAAAGCACTGCATCTAAAGGGTTATTATGCAGGTACTCACTTAATCTGGATCAAATCCGTTACCTAAATCTTGTGGTCTCGCCTTGTAAATGTTATTAGAATTTTGATTAGAAATAGCTAAATAATACTTTCAGGAGGATTAGCGGTCGCTGTTCCTGGTGAGGTCATGGGGTATTGGGAAGCACACCAAAAGTATGGCCGACTACCATGGAAAGATCTATTTGAACCTGCCATAAAGCTATGTAATACAGGCTCGCACATTAGCAAACATCTGGAATTCTATCTAAAACTTATTGAACCATTCATCCGAAATGAATCCAGTTTAGCGGAAGTTTTCATAAATCCAATAACTAACAAGGTGTATGGAGTAAGTGATGCTTCTAGATTATCAAAAACAAAACGTAAACATTGCATTATAGAGGGTGGATAATAAATATTTTTATCTAGAATGGCGATAAAATAAAAAGGCCAGCACTAGCAAAGACTTTAAGGCTTCTTGCAGACCATCCAAATGCTGCTGATTTATTTTACAATGGTAATATGGGAAAGACGTTAGTTAAAGAACTTCAAGCTTTCGGAGGAATCATTACAGAGGAGGATTTCTCTAACTATAGGTGCATTCTTAATTTATAGATATTTAAAAAAATACGAGTATCAAAAATGAACCAAACGAATAAATACAATTTTTAACGAAACTCTTGATAATTGTATGGCGAGAATAACTTGTTATTTGTAATACTCTAAAGTTTTTAATTAACTAAATTACAATATATCAGATAAACAAAATTCTACGAGATCAAAGTGCTATTTTGAATAATATATGTATTTAAATATACTTAATTATTGATTTATATGATAATAAGAAATATGAAAAATCTAGAATAATTAATTATCTAGAATAATTAATTATTTTAATAAATTTTATTCAATAAAAAAGAAATAAATAAGAAAAAAACTAGCTGCTTATAACTATAGATCAGTCGAATTACGAATGAATGAATATTATGAATGAACACATAAAATTACAAATCCAATTCTTGTAAAATGAAACAAAAAGTGCTGTTACTTAACATAACTTATGTAAATTAAAGAGTTCAATGGAGAAAGCCGATCGAAGCCAAAATCGGTAACATGACAATGTATACGTCGCCACCCCCTGCTTCCGGTGCTATTCTCGCATTTATAATCAACGTGCTTGAGGGTTTGCTGCCAATTAAAAATGAAAAAGTTATGTGGCAACGTATAATCGAGACTTTTAAATTTGCTTTTGCCAAAAGGACTGAATTTGCTGATCCGAAGTTCGTTGATCTCAGTAAGTAGAACTCATTTATAATGAAAACGATTTTTACTAGTTTACCGCTTTTCTTTATATGTAAAACGAACATTACTGAATTACTAGGCACTTTTCACTAACGAATAATATTATTTTAATATTTTTGATTGCATATAAGATTAATGTCATTTTCAGACGATCTTATAACGCAGTTAACATCTAAAGATTATGCCAAGTATATAAGAAAGTACATTGAAGATGATAAGACATATAATGACCCCAAACATTACGGTGCGTCGACCTCGAGCGTGGAAACTCACGGAACTGCACATATTTCTGTACTGTCTCCTGATGGTTCCGCAGTGGCGGTCACATCATCACTTAATCATGCGTAGGTTTTTTTTTTACTTATCTAGATTTGAAATTGAATTTTTGTATTATAAGAAAATTGATTCTTAACTTTTGTACATTTTCATCGACTTTTATACTATCTTCAGATATAAATATTAGAATTGTAATATTCGATGAAATCATTTTATATACGTAAGAGCGAGCTAATTTTTATAGCTCAGATACTGAAAATATAATCACAGGGATAATTATTTAAATTTAGTCTAGGTGCTAAAATACGATCGGTGTCTACTGGAATTGTTTTTAACAGTGAAATGAATGACTTCAGTTTCCCTAAGGGATCAAATGACAAAAACTTCCCTCCATCACCAAATAACAAAATTGAGCCATACAAGAGGGCGCTGAGTGCGATGAGTCCCACAATAGTCGTAAGTAAATTGAAATTAAACTTACTAAGTCAAAATAATTGAGAATATATTTTATTTATTATCTTTCTAAATTTGGATCAAGAATTATTAAAAATAGCCATGTATCATTTATTTCAAACAAGCATCATATCTTGTAAATATTAATTTTTAAAAGTTCTGTAAAAGATGAAAAATTGAACTTTAATAGATATTTTAACATATACCGCTAAAAATTTATCTCGAATAAAATTTCGAAATTTTCAATCGACAGATTACAATCCGTTAAATATTAGTAGATATATTGAATTTTACAGTTTTCGCAATCTTTTAAACATGAAGGATAGATAGACATTTATTTATTAAATTTATTAATTTTATATTTATTTTTAGTTGGATAACAATGGAAAAGTAAGGCTAGTCATAGGCGCTGCTGGTGATGGCAGAATTATAACTACAGTTGCTTCCGTCATAATGTTACATTTCTGGAAAAATTATAATATAAAAGAAGCAATTGATGCTTACAGAATTCATCATCAAGTAAGTAGATTAAATTTATTTCCACAACTTAAATTTGTCCAATCAATCATTATATCGCAATTTACTATGTCTTGTAGTTATTCCCAATGAGCATAATAAGCGAACGTGATTTTCCATCGGACGTATTAGATTATTTGCGAGAAATCGGACACAAGACGACTAATTATCCAGGAATCCACAGTACTGTAACGAGCGTAGCTGTAGAAGGTGGTCGAATTACTGCCAATACCGACTATCGAAGGGAAGGAAGGACAGCTGGATTTTAAAATAAATCATTTTTTAAATAATATATAAATTATATATTTAAATATATAATTTAAATATATAATTTATATATATTAAATAATATCATTTTTAAATAATAGTATATAAAACGAACTACTTATGTTATAATAATAATAAGAAATATAGGCATAAAGATTGAAATAGGATTTGCTCATAATTGTCGTAAAAAATTTTTTTTCTACATTTGTAAATACAAGGCACCTCTTTTACTATAAAACAATGTATATTAATTAATTTGAAGTAATCAATTATATTGCGATTTCTCATATAAAATTATCGTTACTTAACAGAAAATTTTTATGTGAAATTTTTATAAATAAATACGATATATTACATACTTTTGAAGCTGTGGCATTAATTTTGTTTTACATTAATACAATAAAATGTAAGATTAATCTAAATTTTGAACTTAGATTTACAACATTTTTTCAAAATTAAGAAAATATTTAAGTTTCAATGCATTTATTAAATTAGGACTTGATTAATAAACTAATGCAATGAACTTACACGTCAATAGTAGACATCAAGTGGCGCGATAGCGCTTTTTGAGAACCGCCGGTATGACGCGACCGCTGCACTATTTACTTTTATATTGGGATTTCGAATTTTCAATCAATGAAAAAAATTATTTATCACATTATTATCAATAATTTTCCAAAACATGTATAACATTCCTGACCTACAGAATCGTTTCCCGTCGGCATTTTTGGCTAAAAAGCAGTTTTTAATATAAAACTCTGTGTATGACTATATTAAATGCTTAGAAATATTTCATTTATATATATATATATATATATATATATATATATATATATATATTTATATATGCATTACTATATCTATATACTATTTGCAACTCTATGTATTACTACAATACTATAATATATGTAATACACACGGCAACTACATATCATAATGTCGTGTTTGGGCGGTAGAATACCATATCCAGGTGTGTCGAGACGAATTCTACGGGTAGTTTGATATATTTATTCAGTTCTATATATACTTTAAAAACTATACAAATAAGCCAGCATGCCCGCACCAACATCATAGCAGACAGTAATATATCTCACCATGCCTGATAGCCACGCTGATGGCCATTCATCCTATATTCATCTCGGATTTTGATACGGATAATAAAAAGTTATTAGAAAATCAATTATAAATGATGGCAGTATTATTAATCGTAACGTGTTTAAAACAAAGTTTTAACGAAGAATAATTAGTTATATTATGAAAATATAATATTTAGTGTATTTAAAAGAGATCATTTGAATGATATTCTTATAATATACACAGTACAAGCTTTTAAGAAGGATTAACTATATTATAAAAATATAATATGTAGTGGATTTAGAAGTGATCATTTAAATGATATTCTTAAAATATCTAAACAATTATTATGTGATGTGAAAGAATGTGAAACCATCATGTATTTTGGTTACAAATTTGTAAGAAGGGCAAATCTTAAAAATGATTATAGATCGTCACCTACAGAAAGTTGATGTCAATTAAGTTTATTTTGGGAAAATCGTATTGAAATTAATTAATAACTTGTTTATAGATAAAATTTGTAGAAATTTTAATTTTCTGATATTTAAATATTTCTATTCTCAGTTATATTTTAATATATCTTACAATTTAGAACTTATATATTTGTTTAGCTACTTGTTTTTAATTAAACAGCTACTATGTAACAAAAATATAATATAGAAAAAGTAAAAATTATTGGAATATTTAATTAATAGATATTATTCTATCTAATAAAAATAATTTAAAATAATTTAGCACATGGAAGATTAATTTTTTAAATTAAGTTTTTAATTATTTATCTACTGTCAACACCAAATGTTCAACATTTTTTGAGTGCGACATCAAGAAAAGAATTTGATGAATTTGAGCATGCACAATGTTAAATATAAACCACAAAGTTCGTTAGGGCTGACATAATAACATACAGTGCAATGATATACAGTGGATCATTTTTAATAAGTAAGGTTGGAAATAAAACTACTTCTCTTGATTTAGAAGTATGTAAAAAAAATAAACTTGTTTTTAAATAAATATGGAATGTTTGAGAAACATAAAGATCAAAATTAAATTTGGAATAATGGATTCACATATATTCCAACAGTTGAATTAATGTTAAAGAGTAATATTCCTCTCTATTGAACATCATATAATGCAATTTTGAAGAAAAGTCATCAATTTATTTTAAATGTAAGTGTTCAAATAATTACATAGTTTAAATTATACATATTTTAAATTTGAATAAAAATTGAATGTTACAGATTCTTCAATACTATGAAAGAAATGGAATAAAATTTGATTACTAATCAATTATAGTCACATAGTTTATGACCCAATTATGAAACTCTTAGATACAAATAAAAAATCACAATCGGAATTATGAATCGGAATTAGTCGCTATTAAAACTTATTTAATTTATTAAACGTGATGGAGTATGCTGGTTCGCGACGTTTGAATGTGCCATGCGCCCCTGCGAAATAAAGAACGACGAGCAGAAGCTCGTTGTATTAATGTAAATTTATTTACATCGAGCACAAAAACCGACGCGAACGTGAGTAGGAGTAAGGCCGCAAACAAAAACGTTTCTGACGTTTCTTTAAAAGTGTTGACAGATCTACTCCACGTAAGGCGAAGAATCCGCGTTTTCACAACGGTATTTGTAATGCCGTTATTTGTAATACCAATACGGAGCGCAAGCTCGATCGTGCAATTAACGTTACAAACGATATGAAGAATACGCCTCAAACCTTGAGAATTCGGAAAACGAGTAGCAAGTGCTGGCATTGTGGCAAGCCACTTACCTGCTTTCTCTTCACACATCCATATTAAAAATGTTAACAAACGTGTTTGTGTTGCATATGAGAAATTTAGATAAATATAAAGTATCAGCAATCGGTTCCGTATTAGTTGTAAGCTTGTCATATTAAAATTAGAAAACTATAAGCGCGAATTTATAGAAAAATATTTGTAAGAAGCCCATCGCATATGTATGAGTATGCATTTGACCATATAGAAAGATTAGATTTGATCGAGATAATAACGATCCATGTCTCCTCATAAACGGACCAACTATATTGCATCTTCTTATCTATAATGTACGTATACCTTCCCTTACAGGTACGCTTATCTAATTCTTACGTAAACAGGGTTTTAATGAGTTATTCGTCAAACAAATCAAAGCGAACAGTCGTAATACAACCGTGACGTTGATTATTCAAAGTTTGAAAAGCTCGTTTAAGTTACCAGCTATGCTATGCCTAAACAGATAGAAATTGGAATTATGAGCGCGGAGCACGGAGATAAATTTGTCTCAAACCAGCGCTATAGATAGATAGTGAAAACGCGAACGTCGAACTGATCTTCACACCCCCACTGTACTTTGCTATAAGGCAGCTACTATGCTGCCTCCACGCGTTCAATATAATTACCGACGCAATGATCGGTAGCCACTTCATGGAGTTTTACCAGATGGTAAATTATGCTGAGTATCTTGATGGGATAAGGATTCATTTCGACGCGTCAGACCCTCGTTACAATGAATCAGGCCAACCCATCCATATAATAGAAAATCCGAAAAGGTTTAAATTTAGATCTGCGACTCCGTGCTCAAAGTAAGCGAAACCGTACCTTAATCGACATTACTATTGAAATTGTCAGACTCATATAGGTAACCTACAAGAGGAAACCTCTAACCATAGGCTCGGTACGCGTAATTTTTGACCAGTTCTTTCGCATGGATGAGCTAGAAAACCTGGTCGTTATTAACGACTGCTATTACCGAGGAAAATTAACCCACAAATTTATAAAAAATCTTACATCATACTACGACTTAGCAATCTGCAGAAATGTAAATAGTGTCGAAGACATGAAAAATGATATAATGGCAACATTTAAACATGTTTTTTCGTCAAAAGAAAATCCAGATCACGACAGTTGTCCTTCTGGAGCCGATAGCTGGTGCAAGTGGCAAAAGGCTATTGCTCGAGGACAAGATCCGTAGCTTGTAGATCTTTCTCCACTACTTAATCCATCTTTAAAAGAACATCTTCTTCCAATTTATGAAGATTTATCAAGAGACGATTTACTTACAAGATGTTTAGGTGGCCACACCCAGCATGCTAATGAGAGTTTTAATTCGACCGTTGGGCTAATGACTCCAAAACATCTGGATTCTGGGTTTAAAATTATTGAAATTGCTGCTTTTATTGCTACGGGTATATTCAACGAGGGATACAGTTCCATTTTAAAGATCATGAATAATTTGGACATTCAAATTTGGACTCGATGCAAAATATTTGCTGAAAATGCGGACCGTGACGGGATAGCTCGGCAGAACTGGCGCAGCAATGTGTTGAAAGAAGCCCGACTAGCCCAAAAGCAACAAGGTCTTCAAGAAAATGCCTTATTTGATAAAGCTGAAGGAATATTGTATGCGCCAGGGATCGCAGATTAATCGGTAAGTCATTAAAATCAATAGTTTTCATGTGTAAATACTTTAAACGCGTTTTTCTAAAAACTACATTTTTTGAATTGGCGTAAGTTCTCATTTAAAAACTAAACGACAGAAATTGCTCAAACTTTTCACAAAGTTACTTTATAGTATTATTGTCTATTTATATCTAAGGGTTTAAATGTTTCTTATTAAAAAAGTAATTTTTTAAACAAAAATGTAATAACAAAAACGGTGAAAAATTGTACTTTTTTAAAAAAAAGATGTCGAATTGACAATTTTGTAATTTTTTATGCATTTGTAGGTAAGCATAGAGCAATATTACACTAGTAATCGAAAAATGTTTCTTTTTTTGTTTCAAATCACCCAAAAAATTTGAAAAAATTACGCCAATTACAAGTTGGCTCGTCACGTTGCGAACTACAGCGTCGCATAGCACCGCCATTTTGTTTGTTTTTTTTTAATAAAAATTCACTTGAAGTATATTAATAGTGTGTAAATATAATATTAAAATTTTTGAAATAATAAATGTTTTTGTCTCTTCAAAAAAAATTCTTAAAAAACCCATCATTTTTTCGTTTCTAAAGGAGTTCCCTCCTTAAAGTATATGTAAAACCGATCATAAAATTCATTAGATAGAATAAGACTAAGAAATTTAGTTTCGATAACTGCGCGAATCTTGATAAAGACACATATTAGCGTGATCTTCTCGGTTGCTTTCTTCAGAGAAAATGTTTTAGAAGATTTCATCTTTTCGTACTACGATGAAGCACGACGAATCGAACCGTAACAGAATCGCGCTCCATTAAATCGCTAAGACTGAATCATAATCCGTTCGCTGAGGATAAATAAATAAAAGTAAGCTGAGGATAAAATAACACATGGACTTAATGTCCCGACTAATTTTAATTTAGATTGTGATAGAATTAACATTATTAATTTAGAATAATTTCCCGAAATTAATGGACCCTACCCTCATTTCACTTGTGGAGCAATTGCAGCAATTGCAGAGGTACCTGAAGAGAGAAAAAGGTAACAGTTGTACAGAACGGGCAGTATAGATAGATTAGAGACTCCGTTTGTTATACTTAGTAATAAACCAGTTAAATATTAATTAATCTCCTTACTTTCCTTTAACCTATTCCTGCCTAACCAAAATCTGAGCATGGACAGCAGCTTATTCAGATAAGCAGGTTAGCAATCCCCAAATATTTCCCCACAATATGTTAACGTTATCAATTGATTTGATTATTCTGGCCCATTTGCGCACAATTAATTTATAAATAAAGGACACTTAGTGAAGCTCACTTTTTGTCTGTTCAATTCAAAAAGTTTTAAACGGAATTATTTCAGTTCTCCGTCATATTTTCTCATTCGTCCACCTACCCACTTACCATTCGTTCGAACAAGTCACTTCACTCACCAATTCATTATCAATAATTATTATTATGACTTTTTTTATTATCCTAGCTGGGCTCGCGTGTATACATATACCGAATACCTACTACACTGACTTATCATACTTATTAAATGTAAGCTTCGATCAAGTCTAGAATTCAAAAAGGTCGTTGACGCACAAAATCTTGATATGACCGCGAATAAATAGCTCGGATCCATGAAAAACATTAATTATATTCAGATCTACATATACAAAAATGTATTTATTTATTTACATTTTTAACGAACTATAATCGTTGTTACGAAACATGCGACATAGTTACTATCGTTGAGCTTGTCTCCCGTGACGCAAAAATCCTATAAATATTTTTTCTAAAATTCCTCCAAAACTTTGAAAGGACTATAAATAAAACTCAGGCCCTCGGACATTGTTATATCTCGAAGAAAAGTTTTGTATATAAGTAAACAAATCGACGCCTTTACTGTCTGAGTCAAAAACTATGCTAATCGTAACAAAAATATTTTCGTGAAGATCGAAATAAATACTTATGTCTAATTTAAATATCTAAAATAAAGCTTTTGATAATAATTGAATTACTAAATTCAAGAACTACTACTACTGCTCTCCGATAGATCAGCTTCTTTTTTAATTTTCTTAATTACTTTTTTGGTCTTCCTAACATTATTCAAACCTCTTCTGGATTTACGAAAAATTTCAATTGCTTTTAGCTTTGTTTTTAACGCGTTAGCTTTATCTTTCTCTCTTTGAGGAATCACTTCCGGAACATCAATAATAATTTGTTTTGGCTTATTTATAATACTGATATCATCAAGTTTCACATCTTTTTTGTTCAAAATTTCTATCGTACCCTCTTCTTTATCGACGTTTTGATTCGTCAAAGATTCAGTTACATCGTCTTTGGATATCTCTTCGCCCTTCGCTATTGCTTTTCTAACTTTTTTCACTTTCTTTTTAGTTGTTGATGTGGATACTTCAGTTTCACATGATTCGATACTTTTACTGCTACCACTTAATTTTTGAACTGCATTTTGTACTCTTTTGCTTAGACTAGCCTCAATTGATTTTGGAACTGTACATACTTTGAAATACGTATCAATTCCCTTTTGACTCTTCGTTTCAGATAGTTTCTTCATAACAGGATTTATAATTTCTTCAAATTTCAATTTTGTCCAACCAAATTTTTTTTTAACATAATCTGCTAAAAGAACCAGATTTGGTTTTGCCCAGGTAAATGTTTCTTTTGATTCATCCACCATAGGACACATGTAAGATTGTACAACAGCTTGACTAGGAAATCCTTGAAGAAATAATATTATTTGAATATATTTTTTAAAAATAGCAAAAAAGTTTCAGTGCATATTAGTAAACCAATAAAGTACCTTTTTCAATTTGTATATTTTTAAGCTTATTGCGTAAAGTAATTTTTCCAGGAGCAGCTAATTTCCCAGCTCTAAACCATGTGCAAAATGTTCGCAAACCACGCAAAATATCTTCTCCTTCAGAAGGAAAGGCTGCAAGAATTTCTAAAGCAGTTACAGGACCTACACCTACTAAGCCATTTGTATAATCACTTCCAACCAGCAGTGCTAATTGAATCATTTCTTTTCTTGAGAGTTCTAAATAATAATAAAGTTTACTTTTATTAAAGAAATTAGTTCAAAATTTTTATAACAATCTAAAAACATACTTAAATGATGCTCTATATCATTTGACAAAAACTGTAACACTCTTTTATTATTATCGAAAAAATGTTTATAAACGCATTGTCCTCCAAAAAGCCAAATATCGGAATCATCGGTTACAGTTCCATCAGTCAATTTTATTTGTTCTAAATAAGCACACTGGGCTTCAGCTTCCATAGGAGCTACAAGATAAGGAATTCCAAAAAGCCGTAAAAGTTCCTGAGCTTCTAATCTCATCTGATCAGTAATGTCTGTTGCTTGTCTTTCTAGTTTGCCTAAGCTTCCACTTATTTCATTTTGTTCATTTTCTAATTGTTTCTAAAAAAAATGTATTTCAGAATTATATAAGGTGAATTATATTGAATCATGTCAATATATTTTACCTTCATTAATTCAAGTTCTTTTTCATCTGTAGGGAGAACTAAAGATGGCTCTTTATCAATTTCTAAAATTGTTTTACTACTGGTATTTGGAGATTCACTAGTTATCAATTCATCTACTACACATTCTTTAGAGATACCTTCAGAATTTATGGAAATCTCATCTACGACTGAATCTTCAATACTTTTTATATTAGATTCATTATTTGTTGTTTCAATATGTTCATCCTGTTTGTTTTTTTCTATAATTACTTCTTTGTTTGAAAATGAACTCTCAGATTTTTCCAAATTTACTGAATCATCAGTTTTTTTAATCCATACAATCTCTTCAGAAGTGGTTGGAAGAGATTTTTCTCTATTATCAGGTTTCAAATTTTCAGATAATAAGAAAGGCAAGTTTTGATTATTTTCATTGTTTTTACATAGTGGAAATGTATCACGTTCATCTTCCTTCTTGTCTTCTTTTATCGTATGACCTTTTTGTTCATTGATCGGATTATTATGAAATCCAGTTTCAAAAGAAATTTTTTCTAAAATATTAAAAGCAGGTTCAGGTTTCTTATTTAATACTTCCTTTTTTACAGTATTGAAATTCGTGAATACATCTGCAAATATGTCATCTTGCAAGTCTTCATTAGCATTAATTAATATTTCAAAACCTTTACTTTCTTTTTTTTCCTTACTTACTATTTCTGGAATAGGAACGTCTTGAATTTCTATAAAATCATCGGATTCGCAATCTGAGGATTCCATTGTTATCGTTTTATCTGGATCCTTGTAGCTGTTGTTTTTTTCTAAGGCATTAGATGTATCTGGAACATCTATAAAATCATCAGATCCAGAACTCAATTCTTCATTACCTTTTATTGTTGATTCAGTTAAAATTTCCTTTTCTAATTTAGGAGATTCAATTATTGAGGAATCGAAAAGTTTTTTCTTTTTAATTTGTGCTTGTAAAGATAATCGTCTTGGTGTCCTTCTCCCTTTTATTGATGAACTATATGAACTATTACTATCTGATTTCTTTTTATTTTTTTTACTTTGCTCAACTATTTTTAATACTTGCTCTTTTGTTAATCCACTATGTTCTAACATATAAGCCAAAGCAGGATTCATTACTGATTTCGGAATTACACTTTTTGGTAATAATTCTGAATCATTAAGTGAATTCTCTGTCAAATCCTCATCTAAACACGAGTCTTCATCTAAATCGTATTCTTCAATGTTATTAATTATAGTTGATGAGGAGTCAGAGTTAATAGACATAGAATCAGAAATTCCATCATTTAAATTAGGATCCTGTTTCACCAATTTAGTTGAATCATTAGAATCTTCGTTATTTTGTACAACAGGTTTGTCTAAAAGCAATATTTATTAAAATGATTTCAGATTACAAAAAATAAACTCTACTTTCCAAAAAGATAATTTATTTTTTATTTTGTATATATGGTAGTATATACTCTATTTAAATAATAAATTTATTGACTTACCTTTTAAATAAATAACTCTAGTAGTACTATCCGAAGCAATACGAAATACTTTATCTTCTTGAGTTGTGTTAATGCCTTGATCTGTTAAAAGTTTATCTAACTCTTCTAAAGTAAGTGTTTTTCCTCCCATTTCTTTTTCAGCAACTTCGAGAGACTCTTGAACATACCTTCGTTTTAAAAGGCGGTTGACTTGAAATCCAGAATATTTATTGGAACCCTAATAATTGTATAATTTACTATTTGGTGAAACTTGAAAAAATTTTATATATTCAAAAATATTAATTTTTTATCAGTACATGTTAAAATAAAAAAAAATTTTAAGAATTACATTTAAAAATTAACTTACACTTGGTAGTTCATGCATACGACCCCATGAATTCTGCTTTCTTGTTTCTTTTAAATCTGTTAAAATATCATATCTAACATCTGCAGGTAAGTTTTTGAATTCTTCATTGTTTATATCAACTGTATGAATATTACCCATCCATTTTGATTGTTTACGAGGGCTAAGTTCCATTTGAGACTCATTGTCAGAATCTATATAATCATCGGATTCCTGTAGCTGACTAATAGTAGGTATATCAGGTAATTTGTATATGTCATCCTCTTTGGAACAGCCTGCAATAGCTGAATCCTTGAATTGTGTCGCTATACTTTCTCCCTCACCATTTCCTTTGTCAAGTACTCCCTTCACTGCTGTGTGCTTTATCAGGTTGTTTATCAAATCATTCTTCAACTTTTGTGCTTTACTAGCTGCAATAGATTTTAACTTCCTACGTGTAGCCTGCAGACACAAAAGAATAAGAGGACTCCATTCTCACTACCTAATTCCCACACTAAGCTAATTATCTTGCAAAGATAATGCAATTTAAGTGGAAAGGTTCTGTTAAAAAGAAACTGTTATCTTGAAATATAAAAAAGTATTTTGAAATACTTTTTAATTTTATACATTATATTTATATTATACTCAGTCATTAACAACTGAGCTAATGACTACTCATATTAAAAAATATTGTTTTTAAAAAATGCTTAATTACTATTTTTAAAAAAGTACAATTTTTAAAATTTTTTATAGAAATACTATATTTTAATGTAATTTTAAATATATTACTATTTTTAATAACATCTAAAATGCAGCAAATATAATATAAATTTAAAAATATAAAATATACTTACAATAGTATTTTTCTTTAGTAATGGAACTCCACCATCAAAAACAAAAACTGGTTTGATTTTAAAATATATTAATTTACAAATTCTATTGAATAAACCAATAAGATGAGCATTGGGTAATGAATTACCTCTGCGATCTTGATATCCTTGTAAAACTTGGTGAATCCATATAGAAACATCTTTAAAAATTATATTAAAAAATTAATTATAAATTGCAAATTTGTATTTTTTTACAAAGAATAATCAATATGTATGACTGTTTACCTATAGCTAATACTTTTCCTTCAAGTGTTTCTAATGGAACTGGTTTTCCTGTTGGATCAAGCAAGCGCCATAAACCCAAAACTCCCATTCTTTAATAAATTAATCCTAAAAATATAAATAATTAATATTTACATAATATTTTGAAAAACTTGGTAAAATAAATAATTTCTAGTTTTGCATATTACATTGAATATATTCATTAATGCATTTATTATTAAAAAATTAAATCAAAACAATGAAATTTATAAAAAAATATAATGTAAAAATTAATAAATTACTTTAACCTAAAAATTATTAGTGTGATAAATTTTTAACAACTGATAATAGTACAAATCAAATAATACTTACTTTACTTAACATTGGATTTAAAGTTATGTATATACAGTTATTTACATGAAAAAAATTAGGTTTATTTTTAAAAAAACATATAAATAGTTTGCTTCATTTTATGTAATCTGAAATCGAATAATACATGCTGATTACATCTTTGTAAAGTTTGTCTGGTTTGTATAGTTACGTTACAATATCTATACCAGAATCCAGACTACACTGACACACTCATACTTCTAAACACAGTCCGATAGTCACTGATATCTCATGACGTACAATCATTGTAAAGCATGCGGCTGCATGCGGTCATCTATACCTGTCTATATAGCTCAGTAATATATAATAGGCTAGCTCAGTAACTTATAGCTACATAACATAGCAGAATAGCGCGAATAGTGCCATGCTCTCGTGCCGTTCCGGATCCACTGCAATTCCGCTCAGCTGCATATTATATATTTGCGGAGTTGTACCTGGTTGTACCACGGCTGTAACTTGTAGATTAAGCAGCAGGAGCCGCGTGATTTGAGAATTATAGCTTTATTCCGTTTCATAATTTATGCTCGTATGATTTACAATACGTATATACGATATGTAACTATGTTGTAATCAGCGTGAGAAATCTGAAAAATTAAATATATTTTTCCTCTTCAATGTCTTTTTAAATCATACTGACAATGAGTTTTCGTTCTATATATATATATATATATATATAGAGAGAGAGAGAGAGAGAGAGAGAGAGAGAGAGAGATTATTTAAATATTATTTAAACGTCACTTTTTTTTGCTACTTATATTTCCTTAAGCGCTCATACAATGAAGGAAGTTTATAATTATGTTATGTTTACAAAAAATGTACATAAAAAATTGAGATTTAATTTAATTCACCATGCTTGTATAACTCATTCAATATATTTTGATATTTGAACGGTTCGCTTAAAACTGATTAGATCTATTGGTTAAATTTTAATTTTAATTTTTCTTTTAATTTCGTTGTATTCAATATTAATAAAAGTTTCGATATTGATCTGACGTTATATATAACAATAAGAAAATTGACAAACAAAGTAAAAATGATAAAATAAAAAAACTTGCCTTTGAATGTAAAATAATACATCATAGTAAATCGCTACTATTTTATAATCATTTTTACGTTTCTCCTTCTTTTTTAGTGCTTGTTTTGTTAATATTCTACAACTGATTTATAAACAAACTATAAATAAAAAGACACCTATGTATCCCCTGTACGTCATAAAAATCCATTAGAAATCTGCAAGTCCATCATAGATTTAATCGATTCTATTGTGACATTCGAATATATATATATATATATATATATATATATATATATATATATATATATATATACATTTTTTATTTAGAGCCAGTGTTGAATTTTAACGGTTAATTTTTTCATGGGATATTCAAACATGGTTTTATAAGATAATGGAAAGAAAATTCTAAAATGTATATAGCCATCAATTTGTACTCTATCAGAGAAAAAGTCAATATTTGGAATTTCAATCTGCATTTTTTTTATATCAGTACAGTCTATTCACAAAGAACAAACTGTATACATTTCCGCAATTTAGTATGGAAGCAAATTAAAATATTCTTTGCATCTATTATCTGTAAAAAAGACATTATATATGTCTAAAAAATTGCATTCGTCATAGATTATTGTTTATAATACGACTCCGTCATTATATTTTAAAACTGTGCTTCACACGATCACACATCAACTTGTTCTGGCCATTTAAAATTATGAAAATATATATTTTAAAAGAATGAGAATTATTTATAATTTAAATTAATCAACAGTTATAAGAATACGAAAAATTTCCATTAAAACTCTATAAAGATTAACGAAAAATGTTTCGTGTATTTTAAAGAATTACTAACGTTATTATTGTTGAATTATAATCTGCATTCAGTATAATTTACATCTTAAATTTAACATTTAGAAAAATTAACTTTTAATATATTATAATAATCCAATCTTTCATTCCCAATTAATTCCCAATTCATATAGAATGAAAGAAAAATAAAAAACAATCATAATTTCTTTTATAAAATGTTCGGTTATGATCATGATATAGAAAAAGAGTTTTAATTACTACAAAAGCATACATACATGCATATATATATATATATATATATATATATATATATATATATATATATATATAATATTATAAGACAGCTGATATAATCATTTTCTCAATTCGTCTATCGAAAACTTTCTAAAAGAAAGTAAAGATGAATATATTATAAAAGTTCAAATTTAAAATTATTGAGCTACCAATTTCTTGAAATTCATAATATTGTTCTATACCAAAGTATAAAAGTTGAACGAAAGTAATTTAGTATTATAGAAAAATTTTCAGATCCATACGGCTCCGCGGATATAGATTAATTTGAAAAAAAAAAGATTAAAATCTGGACGTCGTTTTGAAGACGTCAGAAAAAGAATTTCGATTTTCCTCTGTTTTTCCTCGGCCTCTTGTAATGAGTTTTCCCGCTAAACAAATAAAAATTTTGGCTTGTTCAACTTTTGCGGTTTATCGTACATAGACGATATTTTAGACGATAGGCGGATTATACGCATTAGTATTAAATTGTTCTTCGAAAGTAATTCGCTGGTTATACATGCATAAGTCAGAATGACTTTCGGACCCAACGAAATTAATATCGACATGCCATATTGGAAAGTGCAACGAGCTGCGACGCAGCCCGACTGCCCGAAGCGGTCACCCGTCACCCCCCCTCTCCCCCCTCGCCCTTTCCTCCGCGACTCCTATCATTATATGTATATATACATATATATATATATATATATATATATATATATATATATATATATATACATATCATATTTTTACGCCGATCGCTTATATCGCGAAACGCGCCAATGGAATGCTAGGAATCTCCCTGAATCCTCGCGTCCTTTTTGGCGCATCGACATTATCATTCTCACCCGAGTAATAATATTTACGAGAATAGTGTGTGTTGACGCGTGTATCGTAGAAATTTTAAATAGAAACAAAACATCGAACCCCCTCCCTCCTCTCCTCCGCGATCTGCAATTTTCTCATTTTCCATGCCCTCGAGTCTCCGAACGATTATAGTAGATTGGTTGACGAAGAAAATATATTGGCGCGTATCGTGAGAGGGGACCTATATAATTACATATGATTATTGCAAGGAAACGGGGCTGTCAAAAAACCTATCAATTCTACTTTCGAACGGAATTCTGGAATCAGTTTGGAAAGGTCTCGGCGTGAAGGATTGCAAAGGAGTATTGGAAAATTTTCGGGAACATATAATTTCTTGAAATTCTCTAATAAATAATAAATTCTTATTCCCATATTTTGGGTCTAGAACGATTTCTGAAAGAATCCTTGTACCAGAAGCTTCGCCTATTCTTTCACGCATATATATACTTTCGCGAATTCTTTTATAATAATATAATATATTTTAAAATTTCTTCCGTGAATTTTTTCCAAACGATTTTCTGAAGGCACCTTTATAAAAATTTATAATGATCCGCGAGCGACAAAAGTGTACTTTCGCGAGTCATTCAACAAATATCCTATTTACGATGTTAATTGAAAAACTGATTTGAAAATTCAAGCTTATCGCTACAATGTCAAGCGTCCCGGTACAAAACTTATTATTTTACTCGTGCAGATAGTACTGAAACAAGCGTTTTCTATACTCAGATATTAAAAAAAGTAACTTTTCTATTATATCGGTTTGAAATCCATTAAAGTCAAATGTCTCTTATATACTTTTTTTTTGTGCGCGCATGCGCCACACTTTATCTACCACAATAGATCGCAATAGATATATTATGTTTGTTGAGGCATCTGTAGGCTTATCCCTTATTGCCGACGGGAGCGGCGAACCCTTGGGCTTCGGGAAAAATTTATGATACTGCGTCAGGAGCAGCGCACCGCACCGGAAAATTTTACGTCGACGGCCCGTCCGAGGTTATATATATATCGACCCTTCTGGACCGCTCCTACAGCGGAAGATCATAACACATATAAATATATCGGCGCCCCTTACAAAAATCAGCTGTGCGCGCGAAAAGCTTATATATAAACTGCCCGCATATAATATGCGCTAGCACCCGATAAATTAATCATCAAGCTTCAATTGAAAAGAACTTAGGTCCAAAAACTATATTACGCGCTTTATTATATTGAATATTTAGTAAATTTCAACTTTGCTCTACTTGAAATTTTCTTTTATATATCGAATGGTAGACATAAATAATGATGAGTTATTGCCTGATCTTGCTGTATTGGTTTTTTATTATATCTCTGGCCTTATATGTTTTTAATTCAGTCAGTTCGTTCTTATTTTTTATGGGTTCTTATTTCAAAAATTGTTTTTTTTTGTCATACGGATGACAAAAAAGTTTTTTTTCGATCGTCAGACATTCTCAGAGAAGGTCTGTGTAAACTAAAAAAAAACATGGTGAATGAAATATATATATATGGTTGTTTATTCGAATAATTTTTTTTGGGGTTCTAGACGATGAAAATTAATTAAAATTTTTCTTAAAATCAAATCGGTTTCGATTACTCGCAAAACGAGCCCGATTTTATACATTTGTCGCGGGATTCGAGGAAAATAATATCAATTTATTTATCATATCCATATAAAATTAACGCCGCATTAAACGCATTGTTTTTTTTTATATTAGCGTCGACAGAGAAGATTTTACATAGAAAATTCATTTGATATTTTCCCCTTGCGAATTAAGTGTCGGCCAAAGAGAAACCCCTAAAGAGCGAGGCCTGGCCCCATGGGTTTCTCTTCTCCTCGTACCACGCGTTATAGTTACATATACATATACATATATATATATATATATATATATAATATATATATATATATATATATATATATATACATACGTACCGCGAACGCCGTTCGGCACATTGCGTATATACGCACTGAGAGCTCATATATTCGTTTCCCACATTTTTCTTTCTTTGCCTCGGCCGTGCGCCAGGCTGCCCCGACGCGAACCGTATACATACATACATACATACATACATATATATATATATATATATATATATATATATATATATATAATATGAATTGTACTTATACTGCGTAGACGCCTGCGAACGCTCGCTCGCGCGCCTCCCTCGCGCCCCGATAATTGAACGGTACTTCGTCCTGCCCGTGTGTCTCTCTGTGTGTGTAAACGTACGTGTGCCATAACACGCACGTGGCATACATATAAATATAGACGTGCGTATCCCTTAATTGGCCGTAAAAATAGAGCGCCTCCGCTACTGGGCAATTAAAGAGCCGAGCATGTGCCGGGGTGCGCATATACATATACATTATACATGCTCGTTGGCCCGCCCCCCTCTCCCCCGTGAGTGTGCTTTATCATGCGTGTATTGCGGTGAGCAACGCATCAGTCTCATAGGTATATATATATATATATATACTGCGGCGTCAAATCGCGTGAGCTGCTGCTGGGCTCATATATGATGGCCGAGATATATAACGCGTGTACACCGCGGGATCATAATAGCCGCATAAAGGTGCGTTTGCTCTGCTTATATACGTATATATATATATATATATATATATATATATATATATATATATATATATATATAGAATAATTTTCGTCGTTTATTGAATAATATTTAATTTGCGACGTTTGACGGGGCTCTTTTATAGTGTAAAATTTCAGAGCTTTTGTCGATTGAAAATCTTATAATATTTTATCGCGGAGGTCATTGACGTTCTTTCTTTAGAGTTCAACTTGTTATTACTATATATAGTTAAATTTTGGACTAGATAATAGTATTATTTCGATATATACATTTTTATATGTAAGACGCTCTATTATTATTGAAGGAAAACAGAATCGACAGTTATCCAACTGGCTCAACGTAAAACCAATTCAAATATCCATATACGGGAATCCACGAAGAAAAAAAAATTGATCCGCCTTTTTTCGGTATCAAAAATGCGCTTGTATAAAACGATGTGGATGTGTATGGACAAAATAATTTGTATAAGATCTAATCGGATATCCGCGAGAAACGTATACAGCAATCAATTTAGATCTGCTCATATCGGCAAAAGATTCACTCTGATTCGATCTATGTGGGCACCGTTGATGGTCAAAATAATTCACTCGGATCTCCAAGTAAATCGACATAAAATCTATTCGGCTATCAACGAGGATCCATGAACAAATTCATTAGGATCCATTCTGATCGGTAAAAAATTCAATGACAACAATCCACGTGCATATCCTACTGAATAGGCATAACATCTACTTTCATGCCCACGTGAGTCACTGGAACAATCTATTGCGTGACCCCTAAAACAATCTAGAAAAATCCAATCTAACGGATCTATTATAAGTATATATTGAATTGGATCTTTAAAAAAGTTAACTTGGTTATGCAAACTAGATCAGTACTGCATCTATTCGTAATTATACAATTAGATCCACTTGGATCCAATGAAATGGCCATGTAGATCTGATCGCAGCGATGTCCGAGTAAATTCGAAGTACATATTCATCGATTTTTGTTGTCTTTTGTTAATTTACGTGCGTTTAGCGTAGATTCATATATCGGACGAGCAGCTGAATCGGTCACAGAACCGTTCGATCCGCATTTTAATGAAATTTAAATGTAAGCTTTAACATTAAACAAAGGAATATACAGTTTAGCGATTCTTTCCCGATTAGGACATATTTATTTGTGATAAGCAAGCGAGTCAGCCGAGGAGGCGCCGTTTTTCTATTTTCTTTTTTGTCGATTACCACGCCGTTCTTTTCCACCCGCCTCATTATAATCTTAATTGTTAATTTAATTACGCGCATCCGCGCGAGCGCGCTTTTCGGAAACTGCGCTCCATTTTTAAAAAGGAAAGAACAAAAAAAAAAAGAACGAAAATATATAAGTGAGAAAACAAGGAGGCGGTACATCCGAGGAAAATACGCGCGGTTTTCCCACACGGGGTACTTGATATATATATATATATATATATATATATATATATATATATATATATATATATATAATACATAAAGACGAAAAAGCTCGCTGACGCCGTTAACGACATTCCGGCATACCGTACGCCTGTGTATCTTACACGCAGACACGCGCGCGCGCGCATATATACAAACCAAGAAGCCCCGCGCGACCTAAACATTTAAATCAACAATGCCGAGCGGGCGGGCGGACGGGCGGGAGGCGCATCCGTTCTCATGCGCGAGACTCCCCGGTGCATCAGCGTTCGCCGGCCGCGATTTCCTCGTACGAGGCGAGGAGTTCTTGTTTTTTTTTTTTTTTTTTTTTTTTTTTGTCGAACGCGACTCTTGCCCGTTTCCGAAATATTCGCGCACGTCGCGTAATAGGCGCGCGTATACGTGCACATGTATATGTATAATACTTGATAGACCAAACGCGGGACCTCGGACGGGGAGGGGGGAGGGAACCGAATCGTGCGCGCGAGGTCGCGCGAAAGGAGGCCCCGCCCGCGTAATTCGGGGCCGTGTTAAGGAGGTAAGAGGGAGGGGCAGCGAGTAGAGACTCTCCCACACTCCGGGCGCCTTTATAATCTTATGACGCGAACTATATATATATATATATTTCTGATTCCCGGGCGCGCGTGAGACGGGCCGAGGCGAATGTCAAAAGTCGTGCGCGCGCGCTCTCTTTTCTCGCTTGGTCGCTCGGCTCGGCCTACCGCTTCTGAAAGCATATTTTATACATATATATATATAAAGAATCATGTTAATCGGCGATGAAGATCGCGACGCTTGAAGCCCCTCCCCCTTTCCTTATTACAATATTTCAATGGCATAAATACATACAATTTCCTCCAGCACTCGTGATTCTTGATTCTTTTTTTTTTTAGAAATACGAGCGTCGCGCACCTTTAAAAAGTTTAATCAGAAGTGTTTCGAAGCGACCGGCTATTATAGATATTTATATATTAAGAATGCGCGCGACTGTTTCCGGATTCGGGGGGGGCGGCCTCGCTTGATTGTTTTTTCTTCTTTATTGCTCGGACCGACAAAGTACATAATGAATTTTTATGTATATCCCATTGAAGTCTGCGCTTAATATTTCCTTTTCAATGCTGTGCGGATCTATAGGTAATATTTTGTTTAATGTAATTAAGCAATATATATTTTGTGTATATATACATATATATATATGTGTGTGTGTGTGTGTGTGTGTGTGTGTGTGTGTGTGTGTGTGTGTGTATTATGAATTATTTATAGAGAATATCGCATGTGTTTAAGGCAAAAGGAGAGCAGTAATTGCAAAAGTTTCCTGAGGTTAGATTTTTTTTCGTTGCGTAACCCTGGATAAATATAGTAAAAAAATATATGTATTCTGTTTTCTATATAGGCAAGAGGTCGTAAAAGTAGAATAAGAAATACACATTGTTCTACTTTCACCATTTCTTTTAAAAAGTATGGGAACCTTCTTGTCCCATTTGTGAAATGCAAGTAGAATATTTCTTTTGTTTTTGGAATTCCGAAACGATATAAACTGTGGAAGTTCCATGCATTTATATATACATATATGTTTTGTGCAAACAAAAAAAATAGAAAACCTAATGTATTTTCAAAAGCTTCTTTTTATTAAAACGCAACTGATATACTAATATAAAGAATCATGAGTGAATTGCGCCGATGTCGGTATTATGGTTTTATAATTTGAACAATATATATATAAATGTGAAAATCGTAAAAACTATTCTTTAAAGAATGTTTATTTCAAAAAAATTTTAATCTTATACAACTATATAGTCTTTTTTTTTATACAGAAATAAAAATTTATTAAAATATTTGCTGCAGATTTTATGAAATCCAGCTGTGTACATGTAATTAATAGAACGGTTTCATACTCTAGAGTTGTATGTATATATATATATATATATATATATATATATATATATATATATATATATATTAAGTATTATAAAAACCGGATTATATATAGCGCTTAAAAAAAATGCGCTATAAAGAAAAATGGAACCTCTCACATTGTTTGGACATCGATAATTTCACAGGTATCAACAAAGTGTACGATATAAATTCTGCATTGGTGTGTATATACATATAATTAAATTTAAAACTATGCATTCCCGCCTCATTGAAATAAAATCAAAGCATTCCTGCACATGGAGATATGTATAGGCGGCGTCTATCAGGTATGATATTAAAATGTTATCGCGTTATCATTAAAATATATTCGAAGTCAACTATATATATCGTCATTGACCATTCAATGCCTCCTGATTGGTATTTAGATAATTTAATGAAAAATAAAAAAAATATTTTAAAAAATTGCGACCGCATATTTAGACTAGTAATACCTACAAGCCATTCAGTGTATCCGAGTGTAATAAAACTGTCAGACACGGAACTAAATGCATATAAGAAGGGTGTGTATATATATATATATATATATATATATATATATATATATATATATATATAGACGCAGAGATAGGTGTTGCTATACTTTCCATCAACTTTTACATTCCAACAATCTTTGTATGTAAGTATACGTATATATATATATATATAGGTATCACTCATGGTACATATAGTTACCAAATATCTAAAAATGCGTATAGCGGATAGATCAAAAACCAAAATAACGAGCAATAATTCCATTTGAATTATGAAGCAAGTGATGGGAATTATTTATTTTTACGTAACGAACTAAAGAGTATCCCGTTCTATAGCCGCGTATATATATATATATATATATATATATATATATATATATATATATATATATGATTTTACACGATTCTTATTCTTCTATCTTAGTCTCTTCTCTCTATCTCTGCCTCCCTCTCTCTCTCTCTCTCTCTCTCTCTCTCTCTCTCTCTCTCTCTCTCTCGCTCTCTCTTTTTCTCTCGTACTCTTTTCTTCTCTGTCGTAAATCTATGCGTAAAACCAACGTAAATCAAACTGCAATGTTGTGAAATCCATTACTTACAATTTGGCTTTGTTGATTTTAACAACCGCGGAATAATTTATATATATATATATATATATATATATATATATATATATATATTCACGTGACCGGAGGAACAGTGTAATACTGATTTGTTCGGGTCGTCATTTTGAAGAAACGGTTTCGAAGCGCACATATATAATCGGCGTATAGATCCGCGGTATATAAATTAAGTATAAATTAAGAGTCGAATAATCTATCTACACAAGTAAAATGCTTGCGCGTTATATAAAAGGTTTAATCAAGAGCGCATTTGTATTGGGACATTTTTATTTAAACAGATTTCTATTAAATATAATTAGTCTCTTTCAATCATTTTTTTATCGTCATAATACTTGAACATTATTCATTGTTCTCGTTGCAGCGTTCATGGTAGATGATTAGAAAATGTTGAATTCTGTACACATATATAGTGGAACAGAATATTTGTGCCCAAGACTAAACGTTAAAAGAGTAAAATTTCAACTCGTTCGCGAAGATTAGCAACTTCTGACAATGACCTATTATGGAATATTGGCAAATGTCAAATTTAGTGCCTAACAAAATTATAGGATAAATAAAAAATGAAGATTTTTGAAAACCTGTGTTATAAATTTTTGAGAAATGATCGAAGCGGGATAATGTCCCAGAAAAATATTGTTTGAAACTAAAATTTTTTTACTTTTCAGAGCTCTTACCTTACAATTTTTACATCTTCATTGTTGAGAGTTATACGATCATCAATAAAATATTTTTAAATCTGAGAAAAAAAAAATTTCACCAGTTGACCCACGATTTTTTACAATTTTTTTCTGAATTCTTTGGCAAAATATTAAGGGAGCACATTTATTACTTCTTAAACAACAATTATTAACAATTAATGAAAATGAAATACTGTTTTTTTTTTTGTTTTGTTTAGAAAAACATTCTTAAATTATCATAAGAATATCATATCTTCCGAACGAAAGTGCATTATACGACCTTGCGAAGTCTCGATTTGGAAGTCATCGCGGTGTTATGTTTTGATGAGTATATAATTATCGCTTGCAGAAAGTTTCGAGCAAGTTCCAAAATTTGGCAAAATTTAACTTTAACCCTTTCAGTAGCGTAAATATGCCGCATGTATTCAATGGCCACCATATGTAATAGTAGCCCACGAGCCCGTGCTAATATAATTACGTTCCTGAATATAATAGAATTTTAAGCGCGCATATAGTCACTAAGAAATCGGTTTAAGCATATATAATTCACTCTGCGGGGTACGTAAAAAGACGTATTCGTGAAAACCCCTCGATGTATATATAATATATATTATAACTGTAAACGCTTTTTATTTATCTCTTTTTCCTACATCACTCCATCTTTTATATATGCGCGCACCGATTATATAAGCTCGATATAATATACCCTGTCTTGATTAATCGGTTTTTTGGATCGTCTGATTTTATATAGATATACGGATTCAGGGGTAAAGCTTTTTTCAGTTATAAGTAAAATATGCAGTTAGATATATATAGCTAAATAAAAAGTTTCCACCGTCTTTTGTTCGAGGCGCTTAAGCAATAAATTTTAAAATATAACATAATATTCTCCTAATATATAAAATACGTTTAATGAAGACGTTAAATCATATTAAAACGCGTATATTTCACATAATCCAATATCATTTTATTATGTTTCACACGCGCGTAAACGCAGACACAGACAAGCTATTACAAAAAATATATTATGAGAAGGAAGGGATAGGGATGAGATTTTGTTGCTCCTTTCCTGTAATTATACATAAAAATATATTCTTCAAAGGAATATATATATATATATATATATATATATATATATATATATATATATATATATATATAATATAAAAGCATCGAGGAAGGAGCCGATATAATCATCGGTTGCATCTCAATTCGCCGCGAAAAATCGGAGATTACGCAATCCCTGTTATAATATACCGCTCGAAGCGATCAGCGCATTATATATACGCGGTCTCACTCTGGCGCATTGAGATCTTGTCTGTATATATGTTATATAGTGGGGGATCGGCAATAAATTAGAGAATGATGCATCGTCATGATAATGGCGATAACATGTAACATAAACGTTGTTTTTATTATATATCCCATGGAGATTGTATGTGGGTGCGTATATGTAACTAAATAATATTATATACGTATGAGAGTACATTGATATTTGTATGCATTTATACATTTTAAATAAATGTGAAAAGCCGTTATTTTACTTAATGAAATTTATTTCTCCTTATTTTCAAAATAGGTGCGGCACTATTGAAGTTATATATATATATATATATATATATATATATATATATATATATATATATATAACTATTGAATTATTTTTACCTAGTTATTAGTTTACATTTGTCATTCAAAATTCTCAAAATGCAGATGTCTTATTAGATGGTATTAACGATTTTCCTGAGGTATACAGTTGGATGCCAAAAAATCTGGTCAGGGAGGAATTGGAGATTATAGGTAAGAATCAACTTTTAGGATCAAAAAGTTAGAAATGATAACTAAAAGAATTAAGTTATGCAACATTTTGGTTGGAAGGTCTATTTCACATAAACGAAATAAACTATATTTATATTACTTATTATTCATGCGACACGCACTGACATTATTAAATTTTGTATTTTAATAAAACGTTTTGACAATTCGTTTAAGCATAAAATTAACTTGCCATTGTTCTAAACATTATGATAAATTATTGAGAATACTATATATCCTATTGTTTACTTTCTTGCTGTACCGCATCCTTGATTGTAATAGGTATAAGAATTACATCGGGAAACAGGAGAACAACAGTACTTGTATTGTATATACGGTTGATGATAAATCTTACAGGTTTGGTATATATAGTAAAAAAAAATACATTGCACGAAATTAACGTATAAATAAGAGGTCTGTTCCAAAAGTATCGAGAATTTTGTGCTGTTTCAAAAATTATTTATTTATTCATCAACATATATTTAGTCCTTTTCAAAGCTCAAAATAAATTCCGTAACAAATATTATAAACTTCTGTCAACCTTTATTCCAATCCTCGAAGCACTTGAAAAAACTATTTTTCTGTGATCTTGTTCAACTTTTCCTTCGATGGTGTCTTGACTTTTTCAATAGTGGGGTGTAGTATCATGCTTTCGTGAGCCTCTTCAGTTTCTGAAACAAGAAAAAGTCATAAGACGTAGATCTAGAGAATAAGATGGATAAGGCATTATTATAATGTATTATTTGTGGACAAAGATTCGCAAAGTTATCGTGGTGCGAGAACCAATTGGTTTTCTTCTAAAAATCCGGGCATTTCTAGCGATACGCCTGCAGTTGAAGAAAACTAAAAAATACCGTCATCTTCCAAAGAATTTGGTGCCCCTTTTTTATCTTGATTTCTACGACAACTTCCATGTTAATGATTTTGGTGTCCACGTTATAACCGTAAACCCAAGATTCATAACCAGTTATTACACGCAAGAGCAAAGCGTATCGTCCACGTACAGAGTAGAAGGGCTCCTCAGCAATATTAATGCATTGTTGTTTTTGGCACAAACTAAGAAAATTTGGTACGAATTTCGCGGCGAACCGTTTCGTGTCCAAATCATTGATCAACATCGAATAGCACGTGCCAATAGAAGTATGTTGATATAGCTTCTCAGCAACTTATGTAACGGTGATTCGACGATTGGTCATTACATTATATTTTCGTCACTCCACCAATATATTTTCGTCTGTTGTTGCCTTACTCAGGCATCTGGCACGCCCATCGATAAATTTGTCATAAAACTTCTCAGAATTTCTTAGTGATGTCATTTATAATTTTCCTATTTTGCATTTAACACTGTCAGTATTACGATGTATGATTTTTAAGTCATGAACATTTTCGTACAATAGTTTCAGTAAGATTCTTCTGTACCCTATAAGATAGGGTATAGTGTTTTGCCACAATGTTCGGGATCATTATCTAGATAATATAGCTACTTTGACGGTAACGCCGCCCCTTTTCAAAATCACAGTAATTTAATAGACGGAAAGCTTGCTATACATATAATAAACAAATCATTTTGAGCTAATAGACGTCAAGTTGATAAATCCTATTGGAGGAACTTTCCTATTTTCATCGCCGTAGCATCGTAGTCACAGAGACGAACGATTTCTCGGCCACATTCGTCGGCTTTATTTGCCAAAAAAACCTCCGCGAAATATCCTCGAAAAAAAAAATCCATTCTGAAATTACCGTTCATAATCCATCGATTTCCCGCGCCCACATTCGGACGCGAGGCGTATATAACGTCGAATCTAATATACAGAAAAACAGGAAGAAAACCGCAACGTATCCCGCAAAGTATGATAATATAAAATTCGCATCGAAGGCAGCATCGCATCGCACCTCCTGCGTTGTATCTCCCCCGCCCTCCTCGGAAATGCACAATAATATCACGCGCGTACATTATTACATTTAAAATCATTGGCATCAACCTTTATACAACTTCTCTCTCTTTCCCTTTCTCTCTCTCTCTCTCTCTCTCTCTCTCTTCTTCTTCTTCTTCTTCCATAACGCCATATAAATGTAATTTATATACATTATACATACACATGCATACATGCACTCATACATTCATATATACATACATACACATACTGCATATACATATGTAAGCGCGAACGTTCTTGATTATCATCGCCAAGGCATCTTTGTGCAATGCAGCGTGTTATTGCTGAATGCCGCTGCAGCATTCGGAGTTCGCGACGCGTCTGCATCACCATGGCGTGAAAATGGGATTGCAAAATCTATCATTGTTTGTGTGTAGGTGTGTAGGTATATGCTTCAGCGCCCGATAAGGAAGCGGGGTGGTGAGAGAGCTTTTCCGCATCCGTAGCCTTCGCAAGCGCTTCCAAACTCCAGCCCGTGTTGGCCCCATCGCCCTGGAAATAATTATATATATAGTAGTACATGCGCGCGCGCGCGCGTGTGTGTGTGTGTGCATGTGTGTGTGTACAGAAGAGACGTGTCTGACCAGGCGGGAATGATTCTCACGTTATATATTTACGACGCAGGGGTTCGGAGGAAAGGGGAGCGAAAGAAATTATGGTGCGAGAGAGAAAAAGAGAGCAACAGAGGGGGAGGGGTGTTGGACAACGAGGGTCCCGGCCAGGCAGTAGTAGGTAGTCACCGGCATTGTGCGACCGGCCTTTCAACATGTGTGTGTGTGTGTGTGTGTGTGTGTGTGTGTGTGTGTGTATCTGTAGTATCTCTAGTGTCTCCCTTCGATATAATATTGTTATGATATATATACTCTCGCATCTAACCATCTGACCAATGACCTCGTTTTCGAAAATTTCATAAGTATACACCGCCCATAAACTCATATACATATAAATATATATAAATATATATAAATATATATATATAATACATAGCGCATATTCGCGAAAAAGCGGTGGTTTTCACCGTCGCCGCCACACACACCGCGCCCGAGGGCATCGGTATGGCGTGCGGGTTGCATTGGAAAATTGTGTCGCCTGCCTCGTCCTCCCCCCCTCCGCCCACCCACCGACGTACTCGCGCAAAGCATGAGAACCTTTTTAGAAAGCACCGCCGGAGGATGTAGCCTCACGATACAGAGAGCCTCTCGATTTCCGCTCAAGAAGCTGCGGGCGCCGAGGGGCAAGGGAGGGTTAAATCCGCGGAATAAGCGCATTTAATGGCTTTTAATAGTAGTTTTCCAGAGGAAGAGAGAGGTGCTTTTCGCCCGTGCACGCGCGCGACTGCGAAGATTTTCGGGTACGGCTCTGTTCGAGTAAGTTCGTCGTCTGAATTATTAAAATACTTTGACACTCAAGGGGTGCGAAGTTTCGGAGCTTTAATGCGTAGCAACTGCGAACTTTGTTTTCGTCACTTTCGGCAGAGAATAATTTGATGCGGAATTTAAACAAATTTAAAGGGATGTGCGGAGTACGTATATATTACTGTCTTTAAAATGAATAGTTCTGATAATTTTTTTAGGATAATATCAATTTATAATATCAATTCATAATATCAATTTATTGAGATATATATGAATTATATTATTGGAATATAATATCAATTCGATTATTGTATATAAAGTATCGATTTTACGAACTATTTCGAGACCGTAAAAATTTACTTTAGGAACTCCTCTATACAGATTGACGCCCATATATACTCGTCTATACACATTGAGCACATTATATCCGAATAGTCTAAATTTTGATATAAGTGTGCACGGGAATGATTTTTACACGGACGTGCTTTAATGGCGCCAAAGCGTAACAAGTACAACAATCGTTCGATTCTCTTATACGAATTGAATTTTTTTCTCTTTTGAAAGCGTGAACAATACGTGGTACAATATTCACAAAAACATCGAGTCGAGTTGAATGAAATATTTTTGTGCGCGTTTTTCAACAGTGTTTTAAACGGGTGGTTCGATCGCGCAAAACAAAAGTGCAAAATCGAGTTTTACGCACGCGTGTGGTGAAAAACATAGTATTTGCATATATCGGCCGCATTTCAGTTTAGACTTTTTTGTTAGTATTATATAAAGATACCAACAATAAGAGTTGTAAAGTTCTATTTTACAACCCCAGGTTTCAGATATATGAAATAAAGATATTATGTATGTAGAAGCCTTCAATTATTGCAAGGCACCATATTTTCGACTATTTATATTATAATTTAATTTTGATAAAAAAAATTTTTTTCATAAGAATAGTATTATCAATGTATAATCGGATGATAATAACATTTTGTAATAATTTTGTGAAATGGTTTCCAAATTTCGTTGCCCTTTAGTTTAATAAAACATCGCCAATGCTTATACAATTTACATGCGAAACACAACCCTTCAATTAAAATGTACAGCATAAAGATCACATATATACGCAACACCTATCTTTTTCGCTATATTGCACATCTTAAATTTCTGACAGTGCCCCCTTCATTATATACACATTAAGAATGTATAATCGTATTTCGAGAAATTTCAATTCATTGTAAGCGTCTTATGCGATATAAGCCAAATTGGCTTTACGCACTTCGTCTTTAATCGCCTCCTGTTCGGAAAATAATTATATATATATATATATATATATATATATATATATATGTGTGTGTGTGTGTGTGTGTGTATATGCTATATAATAACAATTGTATCCCCCGTACAGCTGCGCAACCGTACCAACACGATGTTTTGTTTGTGTGTGCGCACGCGCGCACCAGTGCCTGTGGGTGTGTGTTTATATGCGAGGGAGAGCAGAGAGAGAGAGAGAGAGAGAGAGAGAGAGAGAGAGAGAGAGAGAGAGAGAGAGAGAGAGAGAGAGAGAGAGAGGAGAGAGAGAGAACAAGAGGGAATCGTACATGGGGGGAGCGATAAAACCCTTCCCAGTGCTCGCCGCGTCGCCCTCGCGAAAAGTGCTAATGGCATATTTAGGGTGAAACGTCTCGTGGTAGCGCTATAGCAATGAAACAGTAATGGATTTTCTGGGCTCCTTTTTACCTTTCTTATTTTTTCTTCTTCTTTACGTCTTTTCGTAACGTATACAAGAGAGACGCGCGACGTCTATAACGATTGACTGTTATCTGTATGAGCGACGACGATTCAACGGATATGCGCATCATATATATATATATAATGGAATGGATTTCGTCCAAAAAGGCACAACGATACGATGTAAGGGGCGGACAAGCCTCCGATGATCCGGTATAAAACTGAAAGACAGAAATTTTTTCATTTACCCGTGGTAGATCATTCCCCCAGACTTTCTGTAGAGCAGTGCATTATACGCCAGTTTGCGCATACGTATTTCCGCGCTGAGTATACGTGCCTGAAGATTTTGTAACAATTGTATAATGTAAAAGTATACATATATAGTTTTATAGCAAACGCTCCCGCTTTGTTTTGTATTTCAATACACGTTATGTAACGTATATGTACAAATTCAAAAATGGTATCAACAAAAAAAAAAAAACATCCTACAAAAACAACACGACCTCGGATTATCGCCGACGTTCCCTCTTTTATTTTCTTATTCCCGTTCTTATGGATATACATAATACGTGCGGCCGGTTTTACAAATATAAATACATGCCCATTTTGAATTTCATTCGCGAATCGCTATGGCTCTTTAGTAACGCGGTGCGTGAACGCGCGCGCGCGCGCTCGTAAAAACTGCTCGACCCGCAGCGCCGAACGCTCGCTTTACGCGCGGGATAATTTTTATATTAAAATAATAGGTATAGTTAAAAAATAAAAACGGAAAGAAGAAAATACAGCGATGGCTCCCATTCCAATGAAACGACTCTATGTAATATTATAGTCATTTTTCGCCTTCATTGCTCTCTTCTCGAATTTTTACAGTAATAACGTACTGAAAAGAATTGTTATTATAATGGAATTCAAATCAAAATTCAGTTACCGCCCACTAATTAAACAATTTGTAGTTGAAGTGAAAGAAAAATGTTGTTCACCTCAATTCAACGTTCAATTAAAAAAAGAAGCTAAAATATGTGCGTTGAAATAAAGACAATTTTTTCTTTATTTCACAACTACAACGTTTCATTCGTTCAATTGGCACGCGGTAGTGACTTTTGTGGATTTATTAAATTTTCTTTTCAGTATCCAATATCTGTAATGTGCGTGAGGAGTATCGCCATTTATTTATATATCTATATATGTTTGCAATATAAGATCAAAGAAATAAAATGAATTATTCAATAGATTCATGATATGCTTGTATTCGCTATTTTCTAAATATCTTGACATAAACTAGAACTAAGACTTTTGTTCCAAGATATTGGAAACGGAAAGTTCGACTCGATTAAACTTTTCGAACAGCCATAAAGTTTCCAGCTTTAAATTAAACGAATGTATATATAGTATATAAATACAATCGAATAACATTAATATATACTCTGTTAGAATATAATTTCATCTCCCGCACAAAATATACAGCATATAAATTAAATTCGATTATATATGTAGTAACGTGCATGATTATGTTATTAAAACGATTACTCTAATTTAACGTATAGACGCGTTAATATACCAACTGTAGTCAGCAGATACGCGATGTGACAAATGATATTTGAAATGAATTTTATTTTGATTGGCGTCTCGGAAAGAGAGAGAGAGAGAGAGAGAGAGAGAGAGAGAGATGATACAAAAAACGTAGCTCGTAGATTTATAATACAAGTATAGAAATTATAATGCAATTTACATCATGACCTTTGTATTTTAAACGAGCTGTCATTAAAATACTATTACCGAATAATCGAGAGGAATATATATATATATATATATATATATATATATATATATATATATATATATATGTGTTTGAAATAACTAAATAATCTGTGAATAAATATTATAAATTGAGAATTCGATATAGAAATTTTTTTCTCCTTAAGATATTATATTGCAATTCTATTATAATTTCTAAATCATACGGAATTATATATTGTTACGAAAATTCCAATCTTCGGCTTTATATATATATATATATATATATATATATATATATATATATATATATATATATATATATGACTATTGTCCGGTTCAAAAGGTACAGGCATACATACGTTTAATTTGGCTTCCATCACAAATAAAAGAGAAGTCCGTGGGAAAATCCTCTCCTAAACACAAACGCATCAGAAGTAAATCTTGTATGCTTTTGTCAACGCAAGTTACGTATATACATAAATACATACACACACGCACACACACACACACACACACACACACACACACACACACACACCTCGTTTCCGAGTAAATGGAAATTACTATATATACATACACACACACATACGCGCGCGCGTCTGTAATTTTTGAGAAAAATCAAAAAGATTTTTATATTTTAAATGTATTATAATGGTAAACGTTTTTGAGAACGACAGTTTTATTTTAACTCTGAAACTTTACGATTGCTCCATTTTCATCATGATATTATAAAATAGGTACATTAAAGAGTAGAATGTATTCATTTATACACTTGATGAATTCTTAGAATAATATACATATGCTTTGACGCTATAGAATAAAATTTTTTAATTATGTATCCCTCGCCTTCCCGCCCCCCTCTCCCTCTCTCTTTCTCTCTTTGAAAAGCTCAAAGGGATAAAAACTATTGCACCGTGATCCAGAAGTAAATAAAGTCTATAAGCCCCCCAGCAAGTAGGAGTGTGCGAGTGTCAGAAAATAAAAGTATAAAAGTGTATTATAAGGGTGCTTAGTCTTAAACCCCCTCCGAAAAGTTCACATTCGGATAAAGTATCGCGCAAATGCCTTATAGGCACGTATATACGTACATGTATATACGCCTATCGGGAACGTCTTATGTACGAAACTTACACATCGGGCATTACACGTACGCAGCATCGCACTTGATCTACTATGTACAGATATATACGTAAGATTTAAAAGTGCACAAAATCACAAAATACGTGAGTTTATATATATATATATATATATATATATATATATATATATATATATATATATATACATACATAGGTATTATGAGAGGAACGCGAGAGAAAAAAAAGAAGAAAAGAATTAGAGGGGTATATATACCGAGAGAAAGAGGAGAGAGAAAAAATTCACACGGGCGTCCGGGCTCATCTCTCTCTCTCTCTCTCTCTCTCTTTCTCGTTCCCCCCGCGCGCGCATTTCTCATGCATCCATGCGTGTGTTCGTGTATATATATACGTATGCATGCACGCATAGATATATGTCTACCGGCTCCGCATACTTTCACACCCTTCGTATATATCCCAGAGTTTCGTGTGTTATCTCTCATTCTCCTGCTCTCTTTCTCTTTCCTCCCTCTCTTTCGTTTCCCTCACGCATTTATATACCTACTTATTCTGCCAGTATAGGCCCAGAGAGGACACTGCTCTTATGGTGCGATATACAAATAATATGTATGTATATATATATATATATATATATATATATATATATATATATATATATATATATTCTAATTTTAATTCGATCTAATCAGATCGAATTTACATGGACTTACTACTCTCGCCGTGTCATCGATAATCCCGAGATGCATATTTATATTCAAAGTAGCCCCAAATATTATAATCAATATTATATAGTTCATCCATAACTATATGGATTTACAATTCACGGCTTTTGGTTCGCATGCGTAAGTGTATTAGGCGTCGACATCGCTCGCATACATTCATAAATATATAAATGCTTATATATACATACTTATATATGTGTGAACGAGATATATTAGAGAGCGAGCGAGCGAGACGAAGGAGGAGAGAAGTGGAGTGAGGTAGAGGCCACCCACTCTTTCCCACAGCAGGTTTTTCCCACGCCCCCCGGGGTAACCCCAACATCCTTTTGCGGCAGCAATTCCACGGCGCGGCGGCGCGCGGGACCGGCGCGCCAGTATAGAGTATGTATGGAAGGGACAGAGAGAGCGCAAGCCAGAGAGAGAGAGAGAGAGAGAGAGAGAGAACGAGAGGGACGAGCGGCCGAGTAAGCGGCGTAGCATAGATATATAGATATATCTATAGCCTGTAAATAGAAAGAGAGAGCATCATCAACAGCTCCTCGGTAATACTGCTGCTATGTGTGTATGTGTGTTGTGCGTGTGTGCGCGCGCGCGCGTGTGTGTGAGTGAGAGAGAGAGAGAGAGAGAGAGGGATCACGGGCGCTGGGTTGATGCGGGGTCGCGAGTGTTAGCCCATTGTACAAGCCAGTAAAACAATAGAAACTGCAGCCACTTTATGCGCTGCCGTAATAAACTCGGTGTTTCGCGTGCATATATATATATATATATATATATATATATATATATATATATATATATATATATAAAGAGAGAGAGAGAGAGAGGGGGCAGTCGAGCCGCCCGCGCGCAGCACCGCATCATCAGCACACCATTCGCGGGGGGACGACCCCACCAACTTACACGTACGATAGGCGCACGTGTATTTCGTTCTGGTGTGCGTGTGCTAACCTCCTCTCGTATGCATATATATACACTGTAGCTTATACCAGCACACCTCGGTCGCCGTAATCGCGTATATATAGGGATAGGTATGTGTATATGTATGTATGTATGCATGTATACATAGCGCACACACCACACTGGGACAGCGGGGCCGGAGTGTCGACTGTCGAGTCGAGCTGGAGGGTCTAGCCGCTTTTTCGTCTCAGTTTGACGGCGCGTGTTGTGGAGGTCCCATCGCTCTCCCGCACTTTATACGCGCATATATATAACTAAACTGCACGCGACGACCGTCTTCGCGTCCGTGGGTGCTCTCTTATTATTATATATAAAGTTAATACATAATACAATCATCATCAAAGACATTAGCTAGTCCAGAGTTTTATTAGTTGGTGTGTGCAATATTATTATACATATATTATACATATATACGTAAAGAAAAAGAAGTATATACCACGATCTCTTATAACTTACATCAGAGATATCAAAATCATTGATAAGTGACGATATCAATACGTCAGATTTATTACAGCAGGATTTTTTTACGAAAATAACGAAGATAAACCAGTTTCAATCTATTGTTATATAATAGCAATCTTTATCATCTCGTATCGAATTATATTCATATCACTGAGAGATAAAGGAAGGATTTTCCCACGCTCTCGGACGGAATTTCAATTTCGCGCGGGTGCATGTGCGCCGCGACGTGCCTATACTGTTCCGCGCCTGCGCTCTGACTTCGCCATTTTAAATGCACACGCTGAGGCGATCTTCCACCGTTTTTGTTTTGTTCTTGGAGCGGTTGGTAGGACTGGTTTGGAAAATTCGGAAAGTGAAAACAGGTGTTTTTTGAATGGGATTACATAGCTGTCCGGCTACTTTATCCCCTGGTGCGGTCTCGCCCTCGAGGCCCCACCGCCAGCGAAAATAGCACTCGCGGTGCCACATACCGCGCGCATTATTCGCATTACTCAAAGATCATTGACAGTGTCCGATAAAAAATAGACCATTGCCTTCCGCATTGGCCGTTCGATCCGTCAGGCGCTGGTTTATTTTATAAATTCGGGCACGGCGATCTCGTTACTGATTACGTGCGCCGCGCGCCTTATTAAAAGATCGTGCGGCCCGGAGCGACTTCGCGATCGCGCCGTATAGAAAAGCGCGGAGGCAACGAGACACGCGAGCGCACTGCCTGTGCTCTCTGTGCGTGCGAGGGTGGTGTGCTGGAACTGCATCTTCGAAAAAAAAAAAATTAATAATATAGAAGGAATAATTACAATAGAATGGAGCGAATTTACGAGGACCGAAGTTGGACGCCGATGGTAGCAGACGCGATCGCGCGGTCGATGCCGACGACGACGATGATCGAGGACGGCCGTCGATAAAGAGGTGAGAATGCATTCTGCTTCTTTTTTTTTTTTAATCTATATTATCGTCCTGTGCGCTAGCCTGGCGGAAGAATGTGGGAGAGAGAGAGAGAGAGAGAGAGAGAGAGAGAGAAAGAGAACGAGCGAGCGAGCGAGCGAGCGTTATGTATAGTGAGGAAGAGGCTGGAGAGTTTTCTTGTTTTCTTTTTTGGATCGAGGTTTACGAGGTAGATGCCGGTTTTTTTTCTCTCTTTTTCCCCCGTGTCTTGTCCTCTCTCGGAGGAGGGAAGAGATGCCTTTACGGTTGCTCTGGCGTTCTATCTCCTCTTGCGCGCTTGTACGCGGTGACGGCGATACAGTGTAATGTACGCTCTCTGATGTGTAGATCGCGTTTAACCTCTGCATCTTACACGTCGGTTTGTAATGTGTATACGTTGTTTACGCGTGGAGACGAGGGATGAAATTCTGATCAGTGAGTGTTTTACTTTAAAAAAATTTTTTTTTTGTTTTTCCTCATGCTTAACTTGCAAAATTGTACCTGTTGCTATTGGAATTCGTTAACGGTTCACCTTGAATTAAGAAATGAATGAGATTTTTAAATAATTTCTGTGTGCTTATTGGTTTTAATTATCATATACACGAAGGTTCTGTTGATGGATGATTTAGGAATTCTTCCCAAGTAACGGTAGTGTAGATTTAATTCATTAGACTTATTTAATGACTTGAGTTTTATTGTGCAACTACCAAAGTTTGTATTAAAAACAAAAAACAGTTCATATTGTAAATTAAATAATTAGTTTTTGGATAATTCAAAATATCCTTCATTTTTTTCAGATATTGCAGTAGTTAAAATGATATATAATATATATATTATATATCATTATATCATTATATCATTATATATCATCATATATTATATATGATATATACTATAAATATATATATATATATATATATATATATATATATATATATACATATATACACATATTAAATTTGCAGTTGATGATTAACATTAGAAATATTTTAGCTCTTAAGATAATTGTGATTAAATAATAAAATTTATAGTAAATTTTGAATTCTAGTAAATTTTCAAATCTATTGGAAAACTAAGATGAGAAGAAAATTGAATGTAATATCTCTATCGACTTATTTGTTTTCTTCCATGTATAAATTAAGCTCCGTTGTCCAGTACAATGTACTTTCATAAATATGTATTAAAAGTATCATTTAAAATCATTGGCATGTATTTTAATTCGATTGACACAAAAAATGTTAATTTAATTTAAATCCTGTATGTGTCTACTGCTTTCAAACTGTGCTAAGTCATCCTTCAACTTTAACTAATTTTATTTTAACGGAAATGAATAGTATTTTTTGTATTATAAATTTTTGTTAAAAATAGCACTAATTAAAGAAAATATGCATATTTACAGTGAAAATCTATTTACAATTCTTTGAGCAACAACAGTACCTTAATTTATGCAAGAAAAATGAGCTTGGCTTTATTCCCACAGCTTGTGCGTGTTTCCTCTTTCCTGTGTGAAGAGTAGTAATTCTCAGCCACTCATTTAAAGCGAAATATCTTGGGCTGATTGTTTGCAAAGGATAATAAAAACTCTTCCCACAGACTTCAGAGGAATTAAGTGGATTAGAACTGCGCAGTATACTTTTATTAAAAAATGCAAACTAGTAAAAGAAAACGGCTATTTAATATTTTAGAATTAAATAATTCTTATTGAACATATTATATAATGCTACATATATAAAAATACAAATGCTATTTTATAGTTTTGATTTTATTTAAAATTATGTTTTTTTATAGTTTCAAAATTAGAATTTTATTATTCAAACATCAAACTCTACTTTTTTTTAAGCGAATTTAGATTGTACAATTTAATGATTAACATTATTGTTTACATAGTCTTTTTTTTATTTTCGTCAAATAGATTGTTACTCATATATACATATTAAGTAGCAACAGATGTATAAACAAACAAGTCCCATTTAAATAATTATAAATTATTTAGAAAAACAAAATATATCGCAGTACTGTCATTAACTCTTAGAATTTATTTTTTAATAAGTACAATTTGATTCTTGTGATTGAATCAGTTTTTATTAATTACTTGTTAATGATTTAATACAAATTTTAAAATGTTTTGTGACTCGCTTACATCGATAACAAATGTTTTTAATATTTTTTCTTACTTTAATATTATTTTATTCGTTGTAACATAATTCTGACTTCAGTTTTGTCATTAAAACAATTTTCTTTGTGAGTAAATACGATATTTTATCAGTTTATAATCAAGAGTTGTTTTAAGTATTCTATATCTTTTCTCGATCATAATTGTTGGAATGATAATAATGAATATATTTAAAATTTTAAAAGTAGAAAAAGTAGAGAATGAAATGTTAATATAAGCTAGATATTTAAGAACATATTCTGTTCATTATCTTATATATAATTCACATTTAAAAATGTATGAATCTATATCTGTTTCAGATCATCAATCAATGAGGGAGATGTATTATCATAAGCAATCTGTCAAAGCCGAAAGAAGAAATTTCTTAAATGCCCATCGATACTAGTCCATCGTAGCAGAAAGAAAGCATAAAAGTGGAGCACCTCACATCGCCAATAATGCCTCATAGCCAGTACGGCTTGCCAACAATGGCGCACGGGTTACAGTCCCCCCCGTCGCCGACGGCAGTCATGTCGGCGTATCCCCGCTTCGGCAGCGTCTACAGGCCGGATCATTCGCAGCATCAGGACCAGCGGCTGACGCGGGACGCCATGAAGCACTACCTCTCGGAGCACAAACGCACCCAGGGCAAGGCGGACATGGTCGTCGTCATTCTGCACGCCAAGGTCGCCCAGAAGTCCTACGGCAACGAGAAGCGGTTCTTCTGCCCGCCGCCCTGCATCTACCTCAAGGGCAACGCCTGGTCCATGAGGCAGGAACAGATGCGCAGGGACGGCGAGTCCGAGCAGTCCACCCAGCTCTGCGCCTTCATCGGGATCGGCAACTCCGACCAGGACATGCAGCAGCTCGACCTGAACAACGGCAAGCAGTACTGCGCCGCCAAGACCCTCTACATATCCGACTCGGACAAGCGCAAGCACTTCATGCTCTCGGTGAAGATGTTCTACGGGAACGGCCACGACATCGGCGTCTTTCACAGCAAGCGCATCAAGGTGATATCGAAGCCCTCGAAGAAGAAACAGAGCCTGAAGAACGCCGATCTCTGCATCGCCTCGGGCACGCGGGTCGCCCTCTTCAATCGGCTGCGTTCCCAGACGGTGAGCACGCGCTACCTCCACGTCGACAACAACAACTTTCACGCGAGCTCGACGCAGTGGGGCGCGTTCACGATCCATCTGCTCGACGACAACGAGAGCGAGTCCGAGGAGTTCCAGGTGCGCGACGGCTACGTGCATTACGGTAGCACGGTGAAGCTCGTCTGCTCGGAGACGGGGATGGCGCTGCCGCGCCTGGTCATACGCAAGGTCGACAAGCAGATGGCCAGCCTGGAGGCCGACGATCCGGTCTCCCAGTTACACAAGTGTGCCTTTTACATGAAGGACACGGATCACATGTATCTGTGCCTGTCGCAGGAGCGGATCATCCAGTTCCAGGCGACGCCCTGCCCCAAGGAGACCAACAAGGAGATGATCAACGACGGCGCCTGCTGGACGATCATCAGTACCGATCGGGCCGAGTACACGTTCTTCGAGGGAATGGGGCCGGTGCGGTCGCCCGTCACCCCGGTGCCCCTCGTCCACAGTCTGAATCTGAACGGCGGCGGCGACGTGGCGATGCTCGAGCTGACCGGCGACAACTTCACGCCCAATCTCCAGGTCTGGTTCGGCGACGTCGAGGCCGAGACGATGTACAGGTGCCAGGAGAGCATGCTCTGCGTGGTGCCCGACATATCGCAGTTCCGGGGCGAGTGGCTCTGGATCCATCAGCCGACCCAGGTCCCGGTCTCCCTGGTGAGGAACGACGGCATCATCTACGCGACGGGTCTGACATTCACGTACACGCCCGAGCCCGGCCCGAGGCAGCACTGCCTACCCGCGAACGAGATCATGAGGACGCCCCGTACGATGGGGCACAATCCGTCGGCGATGCAGCCGGCCATCGCCGACGTGCCATGGAATCATCATCATCAGCCGCCCCAGCCGGGTCTCTGATACGATACGAACGGCTGGGGCCTGGTAGGTGACACTGGCGGCGGCGACGACCGGCTCGGGGGGAACGGTAGTCAAATTGTTATAGATCCGTCAGTAATGGGGATCGGAATGGTCGAGGGCGCGTTTGACGACAACCACGGTAATACTTGTCTTGCGAAGGAGACGTATTCGATAAGGGAATTATCCCAGGTGTAGTGAGATATTTTGACAAGGAATTTTTTTCTTTCGAGAAATCGATTGTAACGATAAAAAGAAGAATAATCGAAAAGGATATTTTTTAATTCGATAATTTTGCGTGAAAATAATGTAGCATTATTTTATTGCTCTGATTTATAGTCCTTGATGTATATATATATATATTTTTTTTTTGCTCTTGAATATTTTTTATTCGCGTATACAAATTATATAGAGATACATTTGTTTAATTTAAACATTTTTATGTGATATTAAATATTTGTGACAAATGTGTATAATTGTAATCAAAATGCAAATATAATTTCCATAGATCTTATAACATATTCTGAAGGGAATATGATTAATTTTTAATAATGACATATAGCATAATCGCGACAAAAATAAAACGATATCTTTTTGATACTAATACATAAAAATATTATATACGTATTATATGTAATTTAAAAGATATAGGTGAAAAATATTTTTGATGCATTACATTTTCATTATTTAAATTTAATATTTCAAGAAACGCAATTCCATCCAAATGTGTAAATATTAAATTTAAATGAATACGCGCGGATATCGTGTATGTAGTAACTTATATACTACGTAAAATGTGTAATGCGTTCTCACTTTTATAAAAAAAAAATTGCTCTAAAAACAACGATTGTTACATCGAAGTTATGATATTACACACCTGGGACATTTCTCTTGTTCGAGAATCCACGACTGATTCAGGATCTTAGCAATATACGATATATAAATACGTTATATCAGGTATAGAAAAAGAGAAACTCGCGTGTGATGCGGACAATGCAATGCATTATCTATGTATAATAAATATATAGATGACTTAATTCGTAAGTTGTTAATATAAATTTTATTGAATAATAATTTATCGTAACATGAATAATAAGATATTTTCTCTCTATGAGATGACGAACAAACTGCTGGCGATTTTTCATTTTCCATTTTTATTTATTTTTTTTTTTGTTTTTGTGAAAATTCGTCCGAGGTACTGGGAGATAAAAGAGACAACAATGGGTACGAAATACCATTAAGAAAAAATTGTATTATATAAAGTTCTTAGCTCAGCTAATATTCTTTCTGGCTTTGTGTGCAAGCATATATACATATACACATATTATATATATATATATATATATATATATATATATATATATATATATATATATAAAATAAAATTTAATATAATGCTAATTTAAAAGCAAACGACGACAATGACGACCGAATTACTATTAACTTATAAGATGAAGAAAATATAGAGAGCATATTTTTAATAGAAAATTGTAACCATGTTAAAATTCAAAAAGAATTCTATAAATGATGCGATTAATTTTGCGCGAGAATGAAATCGAATGATAAATTTTACGAGTCAATGTTTAACTGATCGAATATATAAAAAGTCAATACCTAGACCTAAACACGTGGTAGTTCATTCCGAAAGAAGCAATTACTTCACGACTGTGTAAGATTCTTTATTATTATTATTTTTTTTTATAATTGTACATAAATATATATGTAAATTTGTCAACTGCGCGACGTTATATAGTTACTACTGTGATATAAAGACTCACATCATTCGTAAGCTATATAGTAGTAACGAAATAAGAAACCGCTATAATGTTTAAAAAGCAGGGAATTTTTTATACGAAACTAATTTAACGAAGTTTCTAATGTTTTCATAATTATCATAAACATTATGTCACAACGCAATGGATGTTAAGTCGTACATGATACGTCAATTTAAAGAATGTGGAAGAATTAAAGAAAGCCTGTACTGAAAAAGCGTTTTAAATTCGTATACATAATAGCACGTTCATATTGTGAATATTTCATAGTAGATTATAATAACTTTATTTCAATAACATATATTAAATATTTATAATTCTTATAAATATTGTTTAAATACAATTGATTATAAATTGATCTATACTGACAGAATCATATATTAATATGATAAAGAAATTTTAAACAGTTTTTTAAAAGCATTGGTATAGCCTTTCTTTAATAGAATATAGATATGTATATTATTAAGTTGATTAACTTTTTTAAAATTCGGAATAATTGTAGTAGTCATGTAAAAATAAAATTATAATAATTTTTGACTGTGTATTAGTTATAAATATGTATACAAGAATAGTAGAAGATTTAAAGATGCAAATATTTGCCAAATTTTTTTACGCGAATCTGCTATAGAATTTTCTTTATGAAACGCTTAGCAATTTCATAATTTAAAGAGAAATATAAAGTATTTATGAGAATTCTTATATATTATTTAAGATGTTTATTTCGAGAAAATGATTCCAAAAAATATATTTTATAAATTTTTAAAAAAGAATAATCTTATATCTATAATAAATCCTAAATAAAGTATCAAAAATGAGAAGTTTGTTTTAACTTCAGATTTTCCTGGACGAAACATTATCAAAATACTTATAGAGTAACTATTTAAAAACAAAAGAACCAAATAAAGATTCAGTAGAATTTTCGCTTGAGTCTGTCATATATACGATGCGCGCAATAATATGCAAACAGAAAAGCTCACTCATGTTGTTGCGTTAAATCAAACACAAGGTTAGAGCAGTTTTTTAAAGAAACACGAGCCTTTTGAGCTTGGACTCGTAAGAACAGTTACAATTTAAATATAAAATACAAAGAATACTAAACAAAAACGACGAAGTTAATTATTGAAACAGTCTTATAGCGTATAATTTTTATGCTGTATGTTATGGCAATTGTAATAGACAATAATGTAAAGTGAAATGAAAAATAAACCAGGTGTATCTGATTTTTGTTATTAAAAACGAACTTGAGGATTAAAAAGACGGATTTCTAATTTATGCGATTCCTTTTAACTTAATTACGCGTAAATCAAAGTAGGATCCATCGTGTGCATCTGTGTGTGTGTGTGTGCGTGTGTGCGTGCGTGCGTGTGTATGTATGTGACTTCTCTGGACGAAAAAAGCAATCAGGAGGGAGTAATCTTGGAAGGGAAGTGAGATAGCATCAACCTGGGAAAGAGATCCTTCCTTGAAGACATCTATTGTTAACCCAGGAATGTCGACAGGCGAACCATGGGAATTTACCCACAATTAACATCGAGATCGTATAAATATACACGTGAGCCACGGTAAACTACAAACGGGGTTACCTTCATTATCAGAGAGCGGCCCATAAAGTTTCAAATTAATAACGATTTAATTACATGACTCCAAAAAAAAATATATATATATTCTTCTGGTGTGCTTCGTTTGAATATGAAATCTACGTTATATAACGAGCAGTAATTGTCAGAGAAAAAAGGCAAATCGTTTATTTAATACAAATTTTCATAAGTTATGCCGAAAATTTTTTTAAAATCAACTTCGACTAAAATAAACACACATTTAGTCTTTTTAACTTACGAATAATATTTAGATCGAATATTTCTCATTTGGTTCTTAAATCGTGAAAAAACGCGCTATTTTTTAATATTTTGAAATAATCAAATCGATATTATTTATTATTGATTTGATTTGATTATTAAATCAAAACATAAATCTTAAATTGTCTATCTACGGATTAGTTAACATTAACAGTATTTTTATTTTGTAAATTATGCAAAATTATATTTTGTAAAATAAATCGATAAGGACAATATTGAAACATGAAATTCACGTAGTTTCCATTAAAAGTACAAATATGTGGAGTGTGTAATAAATATAGATAAGAAAGTAGCTTATAAATATAATTATTTAATTGAATGTAATTGTAAATTTTTCTGATTAATTTACGATTTATTTTCTGGTAAGAAACTTACGTTAATAGACAATATTCATGGTTTTTTGCACCATTATTTCCCCATAAGAAGTTAATCGACTCGGTTAAAATTTTTCAATAAAGTTTTTTATCTGATATAATTGATTGGGACCATTACATGGAATTAAAAACAATTCTTTGAAAAATATACCATTGCTTTCTGTATATATTTTTAAAATTACATTTTTTAAAATTATATTTTTAAATCATGTTTTATTGGTAGAAGAAGCGTATTATCTAAAAAATATATAAATTGATCTTCAGAATAAATGAACAATTCAAAACAACTGCTTTCAAAAAGAAAAATAACAAAAAAGAAATATCATATTAACGAAAAAATTATTTTAAACAACTAAAATAAGTTTTGTTAAAGGTTGTTCAGAACTACCTAACAAGTTCATATAAAAAGCAATCGGCATCAGCTTTAGCTACAATATAAAGAGATCAATATCGATATCAATTATAGATAATTTTGGTATTCTCATATATATTATATATTTTTTAAATTAAATCTTAATTAATTTATTTAAAAACTTAATTTATCATATATTTATATTTCTGATGTTACATAAATATTTTGCATTCATCTAAACCTGTACAATTACTGATAAGTTTATTATTCAAAATATAATTTTATAATATAAATAAATAAATAAATAATATATATATATATATATATATATATATATATATATTTATAATTCAAGTAGCGATAAAGCAGAATAATTCATTTTCGTATAAATAAATTTAAGCTTATTTTCAAATAATAACTAAATAATGGAACTAAAAATATAAATAAATGTGAAATCGAATGTAATTCGTCTATAATATAAGTTCAAAGTCTATAGTTTCAAAAAGTAATTCTTACAGGAAAATTATTATGAATTTAATGATTTATTAAAAAGTATAATTATTGTTATTATTTCCTTTATTGCCTTTATGTACAAACATATTGATTGTATAAATACTCGATTTTTTGTAGAAAAATCTCTCATAGTATTAATTAATGATTTATAAAATTTAATTATACATACAAAATTTTGCAATAATGCAATATTGTCTAAGTTATTTTAATTAGTATCTTAATGTGACAAATATAACACTTTTTTTACAAATTCTCAACAAGTTAACCATAGGTTATTATTTAAATCTATGAAATGCGAAACTTTATTTATGTTTTACTGTTGAAAATAATTAATAAATTTATAGTATTATTCGGCTTTGTAAATTTCTTAATAAAAATATAGAAAAAATATAAGATATTTAATGTTAAGCATTGAAAAGTTTCGTATTTTTACAACTTAAATCTTAATCGCGCCATTATGACGCACTTTTTACCCCTTATATCGCTTTTCCGAGGTAAAAACTTATAATCATAAATCTTTACAAAGGTAGAGATTACTTCATTCGTATCGTGCGCTGTTTATTCATATTCGTGAGCATAAGCGAAATATACGAAGTTAACAAATCGTCCATTTTGTATCCAAGCGATGTTTCGCATAACAGTTTTGGTCCTTGAAGTACATTGCCTATTGTCATTTGAAAGTAAGTGTTGCCGGAACACCAATTAGAAATTGATCTAAAGGGATGCAATACCAGTATGTCCTGAAAAATTAATTTACATTTAAAGTATTTGGATATAATGTTTGGAGAGATGTGATGAGAGTTAAATTTTTTTTTGTTTTTATAAACGCATGCAACAATTTTGAAAGGAGTTTTCGAAATAATATCATGAAATGATTTTGACGATTTATAACATTATTTTATGAAACAACTTTTAATTATGAATCAAGTCCTTTTTACAAAAATTCTTTCATAAATTTTTCTGAAAAGATTTACGAAAAGAATACAAAAATTTATTATGAAAGAATTTTAAGAAAAGTTTCAGAATTCATTCTAATATTTTTTCAGAAACCTTTTACTCAAAATGTTCTGAAAAGATATTTGATCCTTTTCAAAAGTAAATTTGCAGGGATTATGAAAGTACTGATCGATTTTATCCTTGCGGATTGCTTTTAAGTTTCTTCTTAAAATACTTTTACGTATCTTTTAAATGTATATATTTTAACTTATATTTTTTACAAAGATGTTCTTTCAGAGGTCTTTGCTGAAAGCTTTCTAAAAGATAAGAAAAACCGTTTCAAAACAACACATAAACGGATTTTAAAAAATCTGTTAACTTTTTTTACAAGATCCTTTCAAAATTTTTTTAAACGATTCTCGTATCTTTTCAGAGGAAGTCATAAAGGATTCTAAACGAATACTTGAATTATTTCTGTTAGGAAAAAGGTGGGTATATGAATTTCTTAGATTCCTTTCAATAAATGTTTTCTGAAAGATTCGTGAGGTTTTTTGGAATATGTTTTACAGCATTCAAAATCCATTTGTACTGTATGGAAAACATTGGCAGCCAATAGGATACCTTTGTCTCTGGGTGAATTAATCGAACCCCATCTCTGTTTATAGCGATTAAAAGCTGCTCAGGATAGTTTGGCTCAGTGCTTTGTTTTACTTCGAAAAAGGCTGATCCAAATGTCTTCCAATCGTACAAGTATTTTAAAAACGTTATTTTGGCATCTTCCGGGCTCATACCTGGGATATAATTGTAATATTAATTAAAAATGTTTATTAATACAGTTATAAATGTAAAGTGTCGCGTGTATATTAAATTTACCAGCATCATGATTGTACGCAGCAATTATAGAACGTTTCCATTCGTTGGAACTTTGCGTTTTTACTAAATTAGCAGGTATTAGTTCTCTTAACATTTGTCTGAAATATATTAATTGATGATTAAATTTGTATAAATGTAAGAATAAATTACATTAATAATATTTTAGATTCTTACGGTATTGCCTGCAATTCCTGTTTACTTTCGCCAAATCGAACTCTATATATCAGCGCGGCTAATCTTGAAGCATCTTCCTTTTTGCATTTATGGTACCCTAAAAGAAGAGCGTTTAGCAAGTGGAATTACTCTATAGAAAATGATTTATTATTAAATATATTAAATAAACATATATCGATCAATAACAGCAAAAGTGAGTGAATAAAATGGAAACACGCTTAACGCAAGCTGTAAATATATCTATGCTAGTTTTTTTACACAAAGTTTTGTCAACTATATACGTCGTATCTTCACGCATAAAACATATAAATAAAAAACATACGTCACCGAAATTTACATATTATAAGTATATTCAAGAGTAGCAACTGAGTTATTCAGAACAAAAACAAATTTGTTAGTAGTAGTTTATTTTATAATAAAGCCAATGATAGTAGTTTTATAATAACTTTTTATGTTTGAAGAAATGGAGAAAACGTTTATATATAGTAAACTTTTAACCTTGTTTTGATTTTATAAGTCTCTGCGACCGATGTATAGTGATTGATCTATGCATGTTTAATATTTTTAATATGAGAAATGAAGAAAATAACATTTTCGGATGTTAATCCAGTTATTATATCTTACCTCTCAGCAGTTTAGGCAATTCTTGGTGGAAGTGAAATATTAAATCCGCATTTCTATCTTTACCAGGCACAGTATTCGTCCACAATTTCTTCATGAAAAATACTTGGTATGTAAATTGTGGAGACAGGCCTACAACATTTGTATAATAAAGTAAAATGTGACGTACTATTGAATAATCTTTGTAAAATAATTCTGTTTAACTTAGAAACGGACCATCTTTCGTTGCGTGAGCTTTCCTCATCCAGTCCGTTAAATGCCGCACGAAATCGAAGAAAAAGTCTCCCTCCGGCACCGAAATCACTTTATCCGCAATTTTTACAAACAAACTAAAACCCTCGGAAGACCTCAAGTTCAGGCGTCGCGCGATATTCTGACAGAAGTCCTTAGCTCTCGTGGAGGAGTCGACCTCGAACGCCTCGTCGGTGTCGTCCGGGAAATAAACTTTATGGAATATTTGCGTGGTTTTGTGCTGTATCGCTTCCACTTCGACTTGATGCGGTGGATATTTTCGCTGGCCGTTGCGTAAAGTCTTCTGTAGCCTTTGCAAAGAATCTTGTGATATACGGTGTCGACGGGTACGTAAAAATAAGGTCAGCTCCTGCGCGAAGAAAGTCATTTAATTTATTACAACTGTTTAAAAATTGAGTAGAGGTCATTCTCTAAAGAAGATTTTTATTGCTATTTAAAAGTCTGAGCTACGGAACACTTAAATTTGATTCGAGTGCTTGGGGCAAGTTGGATTTTCTATAGAAATTTTGTTTTTAATAATTCATCATAAGATTTTGATAACATCAAAAGATTTAATTATAGTGTAATTTATTAAATAATAAATACCTTCAAAAGACTTTGACTACAAGTAAAAAGTCCTGTCGCCAGCCACATTAGTTCCCATCCTCGTTCTTCGCTCAACCTATTTCGATTGTCCGTCAGTTGCTTCATTATTTGACAATAAATTTCATCCCGCAGAATTTCATTCTTTAGCGGGCCGTCGAATATTATATCGGTATACTCCTTTCCTTTTCGCGGCCTCTCCAGCAGATCGCCCATGTACTTCTGTATTGCTTCGAAGGCGGAACGAGCTTCCCGCGACAATTCATATTTGGACTGTAATTTTCGCAATAAGGGCTGTTTTATCGTTTCACGCGAGTGGCGCCAAAGTTCGTCGGGATGTCCTCGCCGGGTCGTTGATAAAGTGAGTGCTTTCGACATTGTTTTCTTTGGTGGTGGTCTAACAAAAATAAATAATTATTTTTTTTTTAGTGAAAATGAATTTTGATCAAAACATATTGTCAATTTTCGCCAAACATTGCTAAACGTTTTCATTCAAAATTCAGAATTTTACGATATTCTGTTATAATTATTCAATTTATGATATCATGAAATACTCTTATCCTTACCTAAAATGATCTATAGCATATTCCATTAATGTGTGAGGTTTGTCCCTAGTTTCGACACCGTTCATTTGTTGAGGATACAGTCTTCGCCCGTTTTCACTGCCATTGACACTGAACAACGACTGTGCAACAATTTTTATTAGTATAAATCAATTTACACAATTTCTTGTTCTATAAGTAATTTAAATGTTAATAATGAAAAATATATAAGATAAATACGCGTGTATTTAAATTCTAATATAATTAGATGAGTCTGATGTCGACCTCAAGAATTTCAATGTATGGATTTAACGATTTCAAAATTGCACAGGTAAAAAGCCTTACCAAAATATCATTAGGTGGTTTAGACAACGTCGGAAGCACGTAAACCGTCTCCGCGGGAAAATCGCCTTTTTCGCCCGTTCGCTCGCAAAAGCCCATGCACCAGCCGGAATTGTACACGGTCTCGTCGTTGCCGTCGTCCTCCAAAATTATGAGATCGCCCTTCGAAAATGTAAGGAAGGATGAGCTCTCCCCGGCGCCTTTGTAATCTTGCAGAGCTATTGCGAATTTGCTGCGTTTCTTCAAGCCCTCCAGAAAATAGACGACCAGATCGCGAATGTCCTCCGCGCTGGGACTCTGAAATGTGAACTCTTCGCCACGAACTGTAGATAAACTAAACGTCTGCGTGAACATTTTATTCGTTCTGTAATAGAAATATACACATTTTTTATTTTAAGATGTACAACTAGTGTTTATAAAGTGTTAAAAAGTAAAAAAGAAAAAACAAATGGAATATACCACGCACTTTTGACTAGATACGGTGGTAATTTCGGGAAAAGACAATTCCAGCAAAACTTGTTCTTGATCATCTACAACATAAACACCGGTCCAATTTACAGCGATAATGACGTCATTTTTCGGAAGATTCGGACCAGAGTTTCTGTATGCTTCGTAAAAGCGAGAAAATAGCAACGGCCACTTGAATTTGGCATAGCCAACTATGTCTTCCTTAACTCTAAGTGTAGGTACTTTTTCTTTTAAGTAGTAACTCTAGAAAAAGAAGTAATATTAAAACTTAAAATAGCACTTAATTTATTACAAATGAATATGACACACAATACAAATGCAAATTAAATATAATGACTATTTTAGGGACAAAACCATTGTAATAAGGTAAGAATATAAAGTTGAAGTAAAGAAACAAATAATTATTGGATAAATTTGAAGCAGAAAAGTCTGATGAGCTTATTAGTAGAATAACAGGTATCTTATCCTAGACATACGATGATAGACGAATCAATTTGTCGATTTGTAATACTTGTAATTTAAGTAAATTAAATTAAATTATTACAACAAACAAAAATCAAATGAAAATATGATAAAATTTTAAGTGTTAAAATTGGAGTCAAATTCAAGTCAAAATTTTATTATGTTAAAATTGGAAGAAGTTAAGGTCTTTTCTAACATACCTTCTTATATGCTTGCAGAACAAGATGTGCCCACCTCTCGATGGCTTTGTCGACATCCGTCAGGCAATAATCGGGAATGTAATTGGGCAATAATGTAAACAGTCTTTCAACGTTCATATCCGTATGATACTCTATGTAATATTGTTGGGCCGCTATCATGGCCAGATCCTCCTCCTTGTCACATCGATACTCCCCGAATTTGACACCTCGCACAACCTGCTGGTAAATCAGATTCGTTGCGGCCTGATCCTCGGTCGGTTCATGCCAGGGCGCAAAGATCTCCTTCCTAAAGAACAATCTCCATGGCGCATTCCTCTCTTGAGCCCCCTGTTCTTTCGCGTACTGCTCGCATTGGGATATAGCATCCATGACGTGATCTCCACCACTGCCTAGCGAGGAAACCTAGAAAAAAGTGTGTTTCAATGTATAAGTATTCACTGTGAAATACATTTACGTACGATATATAGTTTTGCTTGGTCTATAATTTAACCATTTTGACACAAGAAAACGCTTCTTATACAAACCTTATCGAAGAGTGCTATGTACAAGGAGAAACCAAACTGATCCCTCAGTGATATTTTGTCCGACAATTGATTACACAATTCTCGTGCCGTGGTCGCCGAATCCGCTAGCAGCGTTTTCGTATTCCCGTCCATAAAAGTAATTGGCAACATTATGGGCTTCTTTGACTTTGTAGCTTGCAATTCCAGCCAACTCGGCGGCTGATTTCGCGTCCCATTGTTAAAGGTGCGCTTAAGTCTATCATCGCAGTATGGCGCGTAACCCGGCGGTCCCTCGCGTATGAACGCCCTTAGGTAATTGACGAATTTTTCCGAAGGCGCGAAACAGCCGACGCATAGAGACAGGAGGAATCCAGCCACGGGCGTGCGACGATTTTGACGGATTGTTCGTGAGCTGTTTGCAAATCTGACAGTAAATTTCATCCCGAAGCTCAGCTCTGAGTATACCGTGGCCGATGATAAAGTGAAGCTTTTCGAGATTCGACGTTGGTCGGGCTTCCAGCCAGGATTGATAGCTGTCGGCAGTGTATTCTTCTTCCTGAAGTTTTCGCCTTACATCTTCGCCCAATTTGTTTTTTCGCTTCAGGGTAAGTGAAACCAGTTTATGTCTAATGGAGCGTGGCTTTTGCTTCATAAAAGAATCCTAAATAAAGATCAAGAGAAACAATGATTAAATTTATTTTAGCTTATAAAACGTATAAATTATAGAAGTTTACATACAGTATCCATTCCCATTAGTTGTGCTTCCTGAAATTCTTTACTCCTAATGAAATTTCTACCAAGGGTAGCGGTTACTTTGGACATAACAGAAGTATTATCCCTATCCATTGTATGGAACCTAGGTTCTGGTAAATCTCCAGTAAATCTTAGAATAGTAATCCATAAAGCTTGCGCCGCCTATAAATATTGCAAAGTATGTGATTCATATATTTTATGGCATTGAATTTTGAAATTGTAAAATTTGCTTTTAAAAATACGCATACCAATTGATCCCCTTGCGTATGTAAAGGTAATAATGGATGTTTCAGAGGTTTTCTAGAATACTGATGTGTAATGTTTCCCTGGAAATAAGTGGCAGCGAATTTTTGGAATTTAAATTCAGATAAATCTTCTTCGTCTTCGGAAGCAGTTTGCATTGGACTAATGATTTCTTGCTGATCAGCTTTCGGTGCGGGTAAATCCTGCAGAAATAAAGTCTCGATGTTAGTTTTCAAAATATTACGCTATAGAACTGTAAATTACAGAGGTATTCAAATGTTAAACAATACATTAAAAACTGAAGTTTCTCTAGCAGGAGTTGCTGCTTCACTGCTCGAGTCCGGTAGAAAATCGAACATGGCCTCTACGAGTTTGCTATCGTCTACTGGTTCGTCTTGTTTTTTGGCCGCATCATTTATTAGATTCTTCTTGATTTCCATTCTTCGTCTATCTTCCATTTCCATTTCTATTTCCTTCCTCTCCAACTCTTGCATTCGTTCCTACGTATCGACAGTGTTCATTATAATTTTTATATCAACTCAAAGAATATATTATTAATTTCATAAAAAATTATATTCTAAAATAATAAACAGAAAAATAACACACGAAACTTATAATGTTATGCATAAATTAGTGAAACATTTTAAAATTCAGCTAATTACTCTAAAGTGTTGGTCGGCAATTTCCTTAGCTCTCTTATTTCCCTGATCTTTTAGCTCCCTCTCCTCCTTCTTTCTCAGCCTCAGAGCCTCGATGTGCAATCTGTACTCATACTTGAGCTTCTTGTATCTTCGTTGCGCGATCATTCGCCTCACGTGTGCCTGAATCTTCACGATCGCCCACATCTTTTTCCGGTAAGCTCGTCTAACCAGGTGACCGCGCGCCCTTGCTTGAAGCGCCACTATGTGACCGCGCAGATGCCTAAATCTGTGGGAGAGCACACGCGACCTGATCAGTGCCTGAAGACGCATGTAACCGATTCTCATTCGCTTGTAACGCTGTCGTTGCGCGTGGCCACGCCAGATCTTCTGGATTTTGATAGCAGCCGCGCGCATACGCAGGAAGCGCCGGCGATACACCCAGCCGCGAATGTTCTTCTGGAGAATGAGGATTTTTCGTGTCAGCACTCGATCTCGCTCTTGCTCGAGGAACAGATCGTGAGCGTCTTTAAGAAACACTTTGGTGTAACCGAGTTGGTAGTCGGATCTACCTAGTACCTTGTGACAGATTTTCGTGGTTGCGTAGCGACAATCGGTCTGTAAAAAATGGTTATTTTTTCGAGTTATTGAAATGTATTTTTATTCCTAACGAATGAATGATCAGCATTTATAAAAAACGTGGCTTACCTTATGTGCAGGAGGTATGCCCGATATAAGAAATCTATACCTCTCTACGAATTCTGAAAATGAATGACGAATAGGATAACCTGCCCTCCTTATCCTAATAGTTTCCATCATGCCAGAATACCTTAATTGACGACAACACAATCCTCTATCAAACATCTGTAATAAAACATTGGAATAATTAACTACTACTAACAAATACGAATTGAAACGCGCATTCATAGTATAAATTTCTGTATACTTACCATTGGTTTTTTGTATTCGTTAGGTTTTATGCACCTAATGAAAAACGGCTGGCAGTTGCACAAAGTTTTCATTAAACAATCCAGGGATTTTTTAAATTGCGTAGAAAGAGTAGGTGCTCTTTTCCTGGTTTCCGTTCCCTGGCCAATGTCTTCGACGAAACACATTTGCAGAAATTTATTAGTAGAAATATGTATCAATTGCAGAAGATCTGCGCTAAATGTGTCTCTGTTCTTTTCGAGGAAACTTCGAGTATCGTAAAATACCACCCCTGCAAAGTGATTTAACCCGAACGAGGTATTAATATCAGACTTTGGCTTCAGGTAATTTCGATGGGTTCCATGGGTTTTGTGAATTTTCGCCAGCATCGTTTGATCCGTGCCCTGGAATTATAATAATAATATTGCGTATAAATTGCGATAAAAAGCATCAAATTTGATTGAAATTCGTATCTCGTAACACTCACTTTAGGAAACTTTGATTCTTCGTCGATGAGGGCCATAATATTTAGCTGCTTTATTGCAATTAAATCTAAAGCGTCTTGATTGTCCACGAACTCTATGTGCTGCCAATTGATTCCTTCGTGATTGTACTCCTCCTGCTCCAATTTAAATATATGCTGAACGAAAAACTGTTGCAAATTTTCATTGGCATAATTAATGCAAAATTGCTCGAAGCTGTTGTGATTGAAATTCTCAAAGCCAAAGATATCGAGCACCCCGATCGCGCTGCAAGAAGTGTGCTTTGGCCTGTATATGGCTTCGTTGATTTTTTTTACTATAAGTACAAACAATCGTCCGTAAATGCCTTTGACAAATGCGTCCCTTATGTCCACCGACTGATCCCTCGATAACGTCGATACCTGCGAATCATTCGCGCCAATGAGAAAATATAAACTGAATTGTATACATTGTCTCTGGCTAGGAGTTTAAACTTTATATGAAAAAATTATAACTAGATCTTTGTAATATATTTATATGTATACTTACAACCGTCTCACCGCTGGCAAATATTGTTCTTCGCGTGAGGGCGTCGACGAGCGATTGGACCGGCACGCAGAGCAGTTGTGCAACTCGCTTGACATTCGTTTGCTCCGGTATCTCGGTCGCATCAAGATTATCTACAATGCAATAATTAAAATAAAATTAACGAAGGAATATGTAAAATTTCCGGTGACAAAAAGTCGAAGAACATTGCAAAATTTTTTAAATAGTTCATCATATATATTTGATTTGTAGCGTTATTTTATATATATATATATATTCAACTCACCAATCACCGTAGCTTTATATTTTACATTTCCCATGTGTAATACAGCCGCGAGTAATTTCAAAATCTCCCATATTTCGCTGTCGCTGAACAGCAATACTTTCATTGCCGAACGGATGTCGGAGAATTCGGCGGCATCGTCTCTGCCCTCGCAGGTGATGCTCCCTCCCTTTAAGAATTATTCGCAATTTTAACGTTTCAAGCGAGGATATCGTATCATCATTATAAAAGTGAAAAATTCATCATTTGTTTAACATCAATGTAGATAGAAGAAAATTAGTCTATTAGCAATTCTCGTATTGCAAAGCAATTGATCACAAATAAATACGTGTATATATGCATACGTACACCGGTCAGATATTTGTACGTTGATGCTTCCTCCAGTTCCAGCTTTTGTTTTTCCTCCTTCGACAGACCGGCCAGCATACAGTAAAATATATGATAATTCCGCTCGTCCAAGCTCTGCGAAACAATTCGCGACTTTTCTAAAAGATATTGCTCGATTTTTGCGCCCTCTATAACTCCCTGACTGTTGAAATGGATGTCGATGTATTTTCCGAATCTGGACGAGTTATCGTTTCTCACCGTTTTTGCATTTCCAAAAGCTGAAATTATATATATAAAAAAAATGTAAAATCTCTTTATAACGAATCTCATCGAGATTAGATGATAAAAAAACTCGAAGGTCATTCACCTTCCAGTATCGGATTTGCCTCCAAAATTTGCTGCTCGATCCACGAGTGTTTACCGCTGATAGCCGCTAAATACTGTAGGATTAACTTTGTACTTTCCGTTTTTCCCGCTCCACTTTCGCCACTGTAAAACAATAAAAGAAACCTTTTTATATATAAGAATGCTCTATGTCAGTAAGTGAAGCATACTTTGGAATTGCATATAATTAATTATTGAAGAAATCGCTCACTCCCACATTAAGAGAGAGAGAGAGAGAGAGAGAATGTATAAACGCGTGCAAAGGCTTATATATATTGGCGCCATTTCACATATCAACGCGAGCGTATTTAGATAACCATTACGAAAACAAACGTGCAGCGTAAATAAGTCTCCGCCTATATACGTTTACAATATACTTGTATATGCAGCTGATAAACCAGTCAGACTGGTATTACGGTAATTATAATATACATGGAAATGAACTTCATTTTTTATTTAAATGATTAAACTCAAGCTTGTCATTTGTTGCCCTTTCTAAACGTCCTTGAGAAGTATTAATGGAATTCCGGAGATACGCTCAAATGAACGTTTTAAGAAATTGATATAATCCTAACGTCCGAGTCAATAGAACGGGCATAGGCGAAGGAGCATCGTTAATGTACAGGTTGTCCATACAATTTTATAGATTCGCAATTGTCGTCAATCGATCGTCGATTATTTCGAATTTGAATTCAGCGAGGTGCCCCCGAAATCCCGTGTAAAAGTCTACTCGACTTGACTATTTCGACCGACATACCGTTGCCTACAAAATCATGCGTCGATCGTTACCTCGATGTCGAGATGTATGTATGTATATATATATGAGTATTAGATGCGAACCTTATAACGATGCACTGATCCTGCCCGTAGCGGTTCATGTGGGCGTAGGCATTGTCCCCGATGGCGAATATGTGGGGCGGCAGCTCGCCGATCTTCCGATCCTTGTAGAGCTTGATCTGCTCCCCGGTGTAGATCGGCAGTATCTGGTAGGGATTGACGGCGACGAGGATCGAGCCCGTGTACGTCTGTTACGGAAACAAAACAAAAAAAAAAAATACCTCAAACTGTCTCTCCGGAGATATTTTGGTGTGTGATATGTAGCGATTGTTCTTTTTCTTTTTTATCCCACGATAAAGTCAAACTATCAGCGCACACTTACGTAAATGAGATTTTCGTTGTAACGTATGAGCAGATTCCTGAGTATACCGGCCTCGTGCAGGTCGCCCAGGCTGATCATGTCCTCGACGCCTTGCACCGAGGTCGCGTGCATCGCCTTTATCCTCCTCTCCGGGGTGAGCCATTGTTCCTGCGTTATCGATTAATGCATGTTTATGAAAAATCAAACAGATCGAGAAAATGTCGTTGATTTATTAAAACAAAAAAGAAAAAAAATATTACTCGCGCGATCGTTCATTATTTTATACTATATATTACATCTGTAAATATTATATAGTTCGCAGAAGATATAATTTAATAACTTTAATACTCATTGCTTATTCTCCTCTATATCTATTGCTTTAATAAGTGTTCGTCATGTTTTTTTTTTTTTTTTTTTTTGTATCACTGTCGACGTCTAGATATAAGCGCGGAACAATAATAATTTTTCGATATTCCACGTATCGACGTTGTTATTCAGATCGTGTTCCTTTTATTTGGGAGGCACTCCCGATCAAGAGGGAGCTTAATTAAAACGGCTCTGTCGAAGCGTAACGCGACACTGAAACGACGCGAGCCTCGTGCAATGTAGAAATGAACAAGCGATTCTTGAGAAGTAGCTTTAAAAAAAAAATCGTCCAGATAACGTTACTGTTGACTGTAGATAAGAATATACACCTGTCCGAAATTTGTCAAAACTCCCAAGATTCCACATATCGCTAACGCGCCTTCAAGCCTATTAAAATCCGTCGTTTCGATTGTTATCGTTTTAAATTATAATATTAGTTAAAAAAAAAAAAACAAAAAAACAAAAAAAGAAAAAATAAATAATCGTACGCGATCGCGACGTGCCGAGATGACGTTTAGAAAAATAAGTATATAATCGAAAGCGTATTATTGCGCGTTATCAGTCGTGCGCGCAGTAGATTATTATACTTGTATGAGATCTTATTGAAATTTTTCATTCCGTATATGAAATTCGATCGCGGCAGCTCGAAATTTTGCATATATTAATTGATATTATATATATATATATATATATATATATATATATATATATATATTTTATCGATCGCGCGTTATCTGGGTTAACGCACCTTGTTGTCGTCGTCTTTAACCTGTATCCGTCTGCCCTCGGCGGATACGACACGGGCGCCGATCGCTACGTCAAATTCCTTGCCGGAGATGGGTTCGATCCATATGTAATCGCCCTGAAACACACACAATAACCGACAACTTTATTGACGAGTATTAATATTATAATTTCAAAATTATGCACGATAGATAATGATGACGTTAAAATCTATATTATATGTATACACACATATATACCTATACAATTTCCTGGAAAATAATTATATTAAAAGGCCTTTAATATATCATTCTGCTTCGATATAATATAGATATTAACATAATTTGATAAAGTTATTATAATGTATTATATATATACTCGGAAAACCAAGTCTTAGCCAGTTTTTAAATGAATCCAAAAATGTTAAACTGAAAATGGCCAAATAATGTCCTTAAAAAAATTGTTAAGATCTCTTGATAAAAAATAGCGAAGCAATTTAACATTCAACTTCTAGGCTTCGAAATAGAACGAGGAAATAGTAACTTCGCATTCATTTTAACTGAAAAACGAAACGAGAATTTTGGAACTGACATTGGGTACACACTTTACCCATTGTGAATGACCGTAAAATGGCCAATAGTCGCGATCACTTTACTGGGTAATTTTGTATTACCGTAAACAAATACTAAATCGCGTTTCGTTTAACGAAACCCGTTTTCGGTATACCAAACGTTTGGCCAAGAGTAATAAAAAGATCGATTTTTGAGCGGTTTACTCTCAAACTAGCTAATTCTCGGTAAAAAAAAACACCTATCCGAGTAATTAAATAACAGGATTTATATCGTCCAAATCAACTCTGAAACTGAAACTTCTTCAATTAGAATGGCGTATTTCGATGCGTACCATTTCAGCAAATATATAGCTTGCGCCCGTCTCAAGGAATCCTTTTGATAAAACTTAAGTAGCATAAATACCGCCCGCTAATTCGCAAAACCCAGTCGATTCATTAATTAATCTAATGAACGTAGAGCGCGTATATATATATATATATATATATATATATATATATATACACATGTGTGTGTGTGTGTGTGTGTGTGTGTGTGTGTGTGTGTGTGTGTGTGTGTGTGTGTGTGTGTGTGTGTGTGTGTGTGTGTGTGTGTGTGTGTGTGTGTGTGTGTGTGTGTGTGTATGTATGTGTATATGTATAGCATTTAGACACACAGCTCGGTCGACAACGAGACATTCCGCGCTTATAAATCTAATACTGAGGAAAAGTAAAAGAAACTCCCTGCACTTCGTTCACGACCGCGGCGCGCCGTATCTCACGTCCTTATTTACCTCGTAAAGCGCCAGCGACGAGGAGGATGGGGGGGGGGGCACAGGAAGTTCAGCTAAATAATGGAATCGGCCAGACTCGACCCACGGCCGTCGCTCTACGCTTAGCAATTGCTCGCGTACGGCTCTTGGACTCTTCGCCGGTGGTCGGGTACAGAGCGCGCGACGCGCGACATAATTGTTGCAACAAAAAAAAAAAAAAAAAATTTCTGATTAGCGCGACGTTTACGCACCGAATCAGACGGGCATCATACGATCCTGTGCCGTGTATTATCAAAACGTAGACGATTGTCGCGCATCGTACAGCGGACAATCGGAATGCGTGTATAAATAGCGAGCGTTCGCGAAAGTTTCGTCGGGGAGTTTATATCAACGGAGCAGAGCGCGCCAATTGGTTTTATATACGAATGATATCTGTATCCTTCCGCTAATACAACGAATTATTGCAGAAACATAGTTAAACAATCGATTGTGCACTGCGCAACAAGGCGGCGCAGCGACGGTCTGTAATAATAACATTGCCTGATGACACGCGTCTGACGTTCACTGCATTGTATGCAGTTTAGTTGTATAGAGGATTCTTTTAAACTTTGTTTTCTTTTTATTATCGAAGTGGATATACCGGAGCTTCGATTGCCTTTTATAACGAGATGTCGTATATGCTTATCAGTGACTTAAAAATTCTAAAGAATTAATATGTATCTGTGGTATATCAATTTACGATCATTAATTATGTTATGTTTGAATAAAATCCACAAAGAATATCATATAACGAAAATTAAATGTAACGAAGATTTGATGAAGTTTACGCATTTTATGAATTGTTTAATAATTCATAATAAAAATAAATAGTTAAACAATAATTGAAGTTATGCCGAAATCTAACATATCGATTAATAAAGAAAAAAACAACCTATAATTATATACTGTTCTGACGTAGTCTTGAATGCTGTCTTGTTGCACGTTTCCGGAATTTTGAGGGACAAATATCCAAGCGTGTCGAACAATTAAGTTTTTTTTTTATTACAAATCAGACCTTTTGATAAACTTTAACGCCATAAACGTCAAATTTGTGATATATAATAAATATATTCTATAAACAATTTAAACGCAGATTTGACTATCATGAACATTTTTTGGTTTAAAATTTAAACATATGTATGTATATATATACATACGCTTAGATATATTAACCATTATTTAAAAAATATATAAATAATCTATTGTTAATAAAAAGAATGGGTACGAATAATTAAACGTTCTGTTACATAAATAATAAATAGATGCGCTATTTACACTATAAATAAAGAATAATGGCAAACATAATTATCTTCCACACTCGCGTTGAAATGTATACTAAGAAGCCATTTGTGCGTAAAATCCAATTTTACGCCTATTTTGCACTTTGTACGTACACACGCTCGTGCATACGCATACGCACACACACACACACACACACGCACGCACACATTACCATTTTAATCGATCGTAATAGAAAGGGAATTGATCGCTGGTAATAAATTTCGAGACCGAGATACAAAATACATACCTCGAAGAGAAAGCGACGAGCGTAAAATTTCAACGATATAAGAAAAAAAAAAAGAAAAAAAGAAAACGAAACGAATCACGCATTACAATCTCTTCATACGTTATAACGTACGCGTAAATCGTGTATATAAGCGCGTGATTGCGTTTATTTGCAAAATGATAGGTATTAATAGAGACGAGGCAAATCCTATAATATATGCACTACACGAGGTAAATTAATAGTGCATATATATATATATATATATATATATATATATATATATATATATATAGTGACATAATCGCGCCCGATAACCCGATAAGGGCTTGTACAGCACATACATAGACATATGCTGCACGTCCGCGCGCGCGAATCCGAGAAACGACGAGGGCTGCGGAATAAACTCCCCTAGGTGCGAGTGCGCAGGCGCGATGAATGCATTGTTGCGCATCGGACACCTGATATTTCAGGTGTATGTATGTATGTATGTATGTATGTATGTATGTTTCACTTTTTCTGCATACGAAGGAAGGCAGATTAATGCAGTATTTGACAAGTAAACGATTCATTGAAACGCCTGGATAAATTTTACTATTATTCATTTTCTACATTAGCGACTACAAATTGTAATTTTCTCGATGTAATAAGACTCGAATGAAAATCGACCGTCGACGAAACGTACGTTGTAAATTGTAGTTTTCATCGTTGGTGCAACTAGCTTCATATTATTATGTTGATTATATTTTTGTAATTCCTTTTTCTTTAATGTAAAAATGTACATGGTCGTATGCCCTGTATATTCGTAGAGAGCCTACGAGTGGACTGACAAAAGCACTCGCGCCTACTACATCCTCGAACGTACAGCGGAACTGGGCGCGGAGGGGGTGGGGGGCGATCCTTTAAAGTTTTGCAAGCTCATTTTTCGGAACTCCCTTACTGGGACTTATGTTGAGATCCATTATCTATCACATCTCTATGGATACATATTTAAAGTAGCAATGGGGTAACACACCGTTCGAACTCGATTAAGTGCTTATGCTTATTGCATATCAATGCTTTTATGTTGTCGCATACATGATACATTCAGCTATAGTTTTAAGCGAGGGATCGCAAGTTTTCTCGATGTTATTTCGTTATTTCATTACACATTTTATAATGTTATTGCAAATTCTTCTATTATCGTCATTCTACGTTTACGAATCATGTATAAAAATTAATATACTTCTATAGCTATATTTATATAATCCATTTAATTTAAATAGATTCTTAACGTCCTGTCAAGCAAGTATAAGTCCAAATTGAATTCAAGAAGTCATTTTATACGCTGCCGCTTGTATTAGCATAATCGTATAAATATCAACTACGGAGAGGTGTTGCTTACAATATATATATATATATATACTTTAGGATTTAACGCATATCATGCGACGTACCTTGAAAGAGGGACAAGATGAATCTCATATATTTCTATATATATATATTCATACGTACACCATAAAAAAGAACGGTGATTTATAACGCACGCTGATTTTCATTTGAACCGGTCGCACCGTTCTGACTCGAAAAATCACTTTTATTATAACAATGACTTTCATCCATTATAATTGATCGAGCGATTACGTATAGAGCCATAATAAGCCGTGTTTCTTAATAATAACGAATGGAGAAATTGTCGCCGCGGGATGCCCCGTTCTCGGGAAAATCTCATCTCGTAGAAAGCTTCGATTAATTGTCCGTAATTATCGAACGGACAGGAGTATCTGAAATGTGACGTGTACCGTTCGTAACGTACGAATGCTGTATATCTATGCAAAAAACATCGGTGTGCGCGATAAAAATTATTACATAAGATATAAGGTTTTTAATTTTATGCAGTTTGTATTTCTAAGGAAAAGTTTTGTTTGAAAAACTTATGCAACGTAGGACTTTGTCTTTTTTCAGTACTTAGTTTTGTAATTTAACAAGTTTTTAGAAATTACATCGAGAATACTCGAAATTATTTCGGGCTAATGTATTTTTAAGGAGTATGGGACTTAATTTGTACTGACCGGGCAAAAGTTCATTGAAAAAATATTCTCTGCTGTTTTTATAAATGTTGTAAATTGTATTCAAGCGTATTGTTACATCGTGTAGACGTGTACAAATGTACAGATTATGAATTGAGATGTTACTAATTTTGATTAAAAAAAAAAACTAAACGTATTTTATTTTGATACGTCATTTCCATGCCTTTGTTTTGTTTTTTTGTAATTACTCAATTCATTGATTTTATTTTTAATGAAATTATAAACACAGATTTTTTATTTTCATGATCATCGACAGAACTTTATAAGGATTATATGAAATTTTTATTTTTACTAATTCATTAACTAAAACGGTAGCGCAAAAATCTTTTCTTGTTTCTTCGATAACTTTTAACTAAACTAAAGGTTTCTTCGATAACTTTTTAGAGAAAAATAATAAAATTAATCAGACTTTTCTTCTTCCAAGATTCTGTATACTTATGCCATCTTTTTACATAAATATTGTGAAAAATACACAGACAAAATTTTTCCAGCTATTTTCAAAAAAATGTTATTGAATTTATGAAATGTATTCTGCTTTTTTGTTACGAATTATTAGTCAAACTTTAATCACATTTGGAGGATCGACATGGGTCGATTTTAATTCCTCCAAGAAAATAGGTAAAAATGCTCTTTTATAACATAAACTGATCATGGAGTGAAGCGTTTATTAAATTTTCGGACTTAAAAAAATAATAAAAAAAGAAGTGCTGCTAAAGGAGAGATCATCGATGAAACGACCTAGCATTTAGAAAGATTCGCGATCATCGAAAGCAAAAACTGCTAGTACTTGTCTTAATTCATGCGAACAAATCGAAAACGTCCGTGTTTATATCGAATATTTTCGGTCCTACTGGTCCACTGTCTTGAATTTCAAAAATCCAATTGCAGATTCGTAATGAGCGAACAAAAAAAACCATTAGGTAATCTTTTTTGGGCTAAGATAAAAAAAAGATTGTTTTCAGCCAATATGTTGCTTTACCGGTTCTGATCCGAGAGATCTAAAAGTTAAGTGGCAAAAAAAAACAAAAAAAAAAAAAATTGAAATGCAGAAATTAACGCAATATTATCACCAAACTCTCTGAACGCCACAGTATGTTGTATATTTAATTGATCTGCGTCCTTGAGCACGCGATAATTCGCACCAGCGACTCGTCGCATACGGGGGCAACGCTGTCTCGCGTTATTTATGACAAACGGTTCCTGTAAAGTCAAGTTTCGACGAAACGCGGCTTCGACGCGAGGCGGAAAACGTTAAGAATGTCATAACTTAAGGAATTACCGTCTAATTTCTAATAAATCTTATACAAGATCCATGATAAATTTTCCGATGTTCTCTTGGAAAGTTTGGTTGTTTTGTTTTTTTTTTCTATTTTTACAGCCCTTCCGAGCATTACTAGGCAATTCTTAAAGTTTTCACGAGAGAATTTCTTTTTCGCGGAGGAAAAAATGCCTGGCACATGTGTATAGGTATGTATATATGCATTTTGGCACGTACAGCCTATACAACGACATCAGGCGCGTACCGTAAAACTCTGCTCGCGAACGTTCCACGCGCGCGTTTCCTCGGTGCCGCACCACAGTTATACTAACGCAGGCGCAAATGCACATATATTACATACACACACGTGTACGTACGCACGCGCGCACACATACACAGATACACGCAACACTTGTACATAGATACTCGTCGGACAACTTGGGCAACAGCTCGCAGACGATATATGTACATGATATATCTATGTAGATAGATATATTTGTACCGAGCACGGCCCAATTGTTCAGCTCACCGGAACATCGGAAGAGCTCTCTTCCGCTCTTTGGACTTGCTGTTATATATATATATATATATATATATATATATATATATATATATATATACACACATAGTAACATATATATAAGTGCATACTTACAACGGCACGCGCGAGCGCGGTCGTGCGGTCGCTAAATCGAAATTCATCCTCCAGCCGACCTCGACTTTGGGAAATAATTACACGGGGCTTTTGATCGTTTGAAAGTTTTGTGTCCATATACATAATATTCTATAGGTGAAAGTGCTGAATGGAATCGGACGCACTGTATCTGTGTGTGTGTGTGTGTATGCGCGCGCGAACGCGCGCGTGTGTGTTTGATGAAAGTCGACGACTCGTGCATTATTTGTTTCACTCGGTCTTGTAGTCCTAATTGCATCACGTGAACCGTGAATTTGGGAGGAAAAATTGTCGGACTTCACGGCCTTCAAATAAGAGAAAGGGGGGAGAAATGGAAAGAGGGAGATCGTCGAAATGAGGGATTGTAATTATTTCGTCTCTCGGTTTGAAATTATTTCCTAAACCCATTCACCGGTCAGCGTACTTCTTCGAATACGGAGAATAGATAGCCCTGGGCCAGTGTGTCATATACAGACCGGCCACCCTTGAGGAAATCGAATTTACAAAATTTTAAGCAATCTTCGTTGGTCAATCAGTAGCTATCAAATCTGCTATTTTCAATGAAGATTTGTAATTATGCCTGAACCAAAAGTGTTGGCCGTGATTTATTATTTAAATTTATTTATTGAAAATCCATCGTGTATGCTTGAATCCATAAAAATTCTTTATAGTCACGTAGTTATTTTTGACTGCCTGCAAAAATTATAAAGCATTTTCCGTAGCTCGACTTTTCGTTGAAAAACATTATCATCCTCGGTTTTTAAAACTATCAATAAAAATTTATTCTAATACCAGAATAAAAAAAAAACGGGATATGTTAATTTTAGTCGTGTCAACCTTTTAATTAACCGAAGCGTTTTATCGCGTGTCAGCATAAAAGCTTTTTTGAGGATTTTTTTCGATCGATAATAATTTTATATATGTATATAGTGGTAAACATTCGTCCTCAAAATGAAAATTAATTAAAAACGATTATTGCACAATCCGTTCTAAAACAAGATTGAATGATTTAACTCTGATGAATAGCGAATTAAATATACGAGAAAAATTATATTTTGATGAATTAAATGTTGATTTTGTGTAAAGACTAGTAAACAAATTAAATAATAATAAGTAAATAATATTCTGAAAAAAAAATATAAATATTCGTCGTAAAAGTTGTTTAATTTCAGGATTTGTTCATAATTGTTTCCATTATCAATATAGATATAGTTATTTTGATAAACCGGATCACACCAAGTTGGAATTCTCTAAGTCACCCTCCCCGTCCTGAAATCTGGCACTGCCCTGGACTTCGAATTCTCCCAATTTTACCTATACCCGTATGCACATAACAGTGCTCACAGAAACTATAGTCGAGCCGAGCGGCAGTTTTTGCGACCTTGTACAGTCTATGCGGAGGTCGTTTAAAAAAGGCAATATTTATGTACAGCTATGCTAAACCATTAGTGCGCGCGATGTGTGAAAAAATTATGCGGATATATATATATAACTGTTTTTTTTCGTACACGCGCGTGTTTGTCGAATTCGCTAGTTAAGGAAGGGAAAAAAACCAGATCTACGCGAGGCTCACGTGCTCATCGTCTGACGCGAGGTGTTGACCGTGAAAAGATCTATTTTCGCCTTTGAATTTAACGGTACTCCTTTTTTTCCCTCCCCTGTGATTTAGCACGCGTAATTCGAGACGCTCGCGGCCCGATCGCCACGCGCGAAAACCACGAAATTGCCCCGATAATAATACGTAATCTCTTCGAGCGATTTTCTACCTGAGATATGAATCGAATATGTCTGCGATAGCTCTGACGATACTTATTGTCGCCAAGAGTAAGAGTTCGGGCGTAGCGCGTTTCCATTCCAGGCGATTATCGTAGCTTCGATCGTAGTTTTATAACGATTTGAGGTTGATGATAAGAATCTCGCCCCACCGCCGGGACTTTGTTCCTGTCGGCGAAACTCAGATCTCGTAAAACGAGTGATATGTCTATCATTCGATATACGAACTACGCCAGAGAACGAAAGCGCATCTATAGGGAATAATTTGGTGGTATCGTGGCTCAATTACGGGAATATTAGCTCGGTTATCCCGAGACAGTGCACGCAGTGCAGTTTTTGGAAATTCAGATGTCAGTGAGACATTTGGACATAGTCAAGTCAGGTAAGACATTGACCTTTGTCGGAGTAAGCTGAAGACAGATTCTTGAAATGAATTTGACTTTTTTCAACGTCATAAAGTTCACAATGTCGATGCAGTCGTTCCAGATGATCCATTTAGATCGGACCGTAGGACAATTATGTTAAAACGAGAATGTCTAAGATCTAAATTGAAGCTTAAGAGTACGCCCGGGACTACCGGCTAGGGGGTCCTTGTAAAACTATACTTCGAGAAGGGGATATAGTTAATTTTAACCTTTTAGAGGACCGACGTTGGGCAATTTTGATTTCTCTAAGAACATCGATAAAAATGCCGACTCATAGCCCAAATTAATCATGGGCGGAGGGTGAATTACGGATCTGGACGATGTATTGGCTTTCCGAGAGGTTGAAGAATACATTAAACATTGTCCCATCGACAAAGAACGAAAGCGAAAAGATTAACGCTATATGCGCCATGTACTCTTCACTACATGAACTATACAGGTAACAGTTGTCATAATTCTTTAAGAAACGCGGGAAAAGGATGAAATAGTCTAGGAAATCATGGAATTCTTTGAAACAAGCGCCCGAAAAAGTCGAAGACAAATTTGACAACAAATTTCCAATTAGGGCGCGGGGGGGGGGGGAACATAAAAATAGTCGGACGCCCGCGGATATTATTTATATTCGTTCTTTGCCGTCTAAGTGACTTATCTAATCGTCGTTATACAGAGTTTCGCGGGTCACCGCTAACGAAACCATATAAATTAATGGGAGTGTGGTAACGTGGCTGAAACAGCACGCCCGTCATTCCACTCGGGGACTAAAATTCCCTTTTATGGCTTAGTCGTCTTTTATATATGTGTGTGTGTGTGTGTGTGTGTGTGTGTGTGTGTGTGTGTGTGTGTGTGTGTGTGTGTATAGTTAGACGCGCACGCTCTAAATCTTCGCCTCTCCTGTTTGCTTCAGTTTTTTTTGCGCTCGTGATCGTACTTTACTTCGATTCGTAAATATTCCTAGAATAAACCGTATGCAACGGCGATTTAGCAAGACGTTCAAGGATTTTCAATAGTACGTCCAGGATTAATTTTGTTTTTGCTTCGTAATTTTATATACATATATATATATATATATATATATATATATATATATATATATATCTGCGTATGTATTTTTTTTGTTATATATTTTACTTTGGACGGAGGTACGGACTGCCGATTTATTTTCTAAGTATGATTAAGACTTTTCTGTATTCGGTAGATAGATTTTATTTACATATTAGTAATAAGTCCATTCGGTCCCATTCATTCATTGGATTATTTTCGGTTAAACGTAGCTGTATAGCATCTGTATTTTGATTTACTTACGTATCTCATAGTATCGGTAAACGCAAGTATTGTCTAAAGCTCAATATTTCGATTGATTAATTAGTTGATTTCCATCAAATCTCGTCGATTTTGCTCAGACGTTCGAAAATTGAATAGTATTCACAAAAAGAAGGTGAGCGTCATTTTTCAAAAATTCAGTTTCTACGCTCACGAGATAATCTTTGGAGACGCGGTTAATTTGAACTTAAGTCTTTATCGTCTATTTTCCAAAATCCACGAAACCTCACGGCTCGTCGGCCGTATTATTTTTGTGATTTTTTTTCCTTCGAATCGTTAGAACGAGAGAGTTACGCGTCACGTGCGTATACATAGGCAACACTTTTCCCTCATTGTCTTTTATCGTACTCGTTACGCACGCGGCATGTTCTAAGTTTTACTGTTTTAAGTTTCGCGGAATCTTATTATACGCAACTGCGAGGGGTATCGGCGCTAATAACGTCCCGTTTACAATACGTTATTGCTTTACCTCTATAGCTACTGCACGCCGGTGTAAAAAGTTACGGCAGAGAGCATTAGCGAGCTTCGCGTTGAATACGATCCCTTCGTTTTTCGTTTTTCTTCCTCGTTTATGCAGAGTCAAGAGACAGAGCTTCTCGGATTTATTCGCGATTACAAAGGGAATTTGTTAAAAATAATCGCGAGCACGCCGAGAGATGTTTTCATGTGTCGATATCGAACTTTTAACGATTTTTCCGCTGAAATACTTTTCCATTATTATACAAAAGGAATTATTGATAAATGTTATTTATGTACGAATACGGCAACGATTGAGAAAAAGAAACGAGAAGAAATAAAATTAGGAGAGAGAAAAAGAAAGAATTCTACAAAATTGAATCGAGAAATTCCCAGTGCGATCGAGAAAGCGACAGTTGTTACGAGCCCCGCGCTGGACGATCTAACAAAACCGCCTTCAAATCACCGACAAGCCATATCCTCGCATGGTCCATTAAGCTTTTCCGCCGATGCGCCCGACCGATTCCCGCTCTATTCCCGGTCGACTTGCCGATCGACGACGGGACCTCCGTACCTATATGTATATATATATGCAACGGGGGTCGAGGGAAAGTGGGTTAAAAAAACGAGACGTCCGTTAAAGTTTTCATTGAGGGGGAGGGGGGGGGCGTGCCCACTCGTACACGAGTTTCTTTTATTACCAAACGCCGCCGAGCATTGTTCGGGCCTTCTTCCTCGCCTCTGTAAATCGATCGCGCATCCGAGCGCCGAGCTTATATCGAGAGAGTTCGCGGCTTTACAAGCTCTTTCTCTCTTTCTCTCTCTTTATATATATATATATATATATATATATATATATATATATATATATACACACACACTCGCTTTCGACGCAGAGAAGACAATGACATCGTCATTCAATTAACGATCCATTCTATTAACGATCCAATATATGCAGCAGGCACTTTTGTTGCGTCGCTCGAGCGCAATTTCAAAGTTACATTATTTTTCGAGGAGTAAAAGGAATAACAATAATAGTATTAAAAAAAAATAACATGTAACCGGTGGCATTCTTAATTACTCATTGTTCCAACGTTCTAGTGCATCTATATCGTAAAAGCGCGTAAATTGTTAGTTTCGTTTCTGATTGAACGCGTGGCCCGGCGATATAATCAGCCGAACCAATTCGGAAGAGAAATTTTCACGCACACTCGGATCCAGCGCGTTTGTAATTCGCTTTATTATATGTATATATTTATGTTACATACTGTGTGTGAAAAAAAATACTACGTAATATTCTCTGTGCCATTCTGTGCAGTATAAGAAAAAAATTTTTTTTTTTTTTGCAAGAAAATAATAAAAACGTTTGTATATTTTCCGGCTTTGAATCTTTATATTGTTAAGATATTAATAGCGCAAATTGGGTAAGTTAAATGCTATATAAAATTACAAATTTTTCTCTATACCGATGGAATACCAACTGCAACGGATTCTAAGGTAATGCCATCGCTTTGTTTTTGATTAATTAGCAAATAACGAAGGATGAGAAAAAATAAATGCTGTTTTTTTAATTCTACAGTTTCATTGCTATTTATATCCTTGAACGTGCTCGTTAAATCAGATTTAAGAAGAATTTTGTTCTTTTTTTTTTTTTTTTCAACGCGGCAACTGCGGTGGTCTATCGAAAACACGTAATCGCTCACTACGCCGCGGTGCAAAATCCCCAAGTCTTTATGTCCATAAACGTTATAGGTGTAAAAATGTTATCGGTCACTTTCTTTTTCTAGTCCCGAGCAAATTGCTCCGTCGAGCTTCATTTCCTCCATAATTCTATACATACATACATACATACATACATACATATATACATACATATATACATATATATATATATATATATATATATATATATATATATGTATACATAAGAAATTGCAACAACCGGCCTAAGAGCGTCTATATGGAAATCTAGCTCAATGTATATCCTGTATTAGAAAGATCGCGGTTACAACGGCCCCATTTAAGCCTCATTCTTTCGGATTCCTCTCGCCTTGCGCAAGTGCATATAGTGTATACATGTGTATAAAAAATAGTGTATATACAAGGAGAAATTTAGATAAAGACGCTTGCGAAACGTCTCTTTTCACGCGCCTGGTATGTAATTTCTCCCGTGAGCGATCTGGGCACAATAAAAATCATCTTTTGTTATATTTATTTTTATATTATGTTACATATATATACCATTCATCCATCCATACATACGTACATACACACATACATGCATACATACCTACATAGATGCATACATACATACATATATAGATACAGTAGATGCTTTCGTGCGTCTCGAAGAAAAGGCCTCACTAATTCTCAGCTCGTTGAAAACGCTTAATGTAATTATTAAAGTAAAAGCTCCAGTAAAAACTTCATTTGTCATTAAATGAAATTTTACCGCTGTAAATTCATTCAAAATATGTCCCTCTCTCTTTCTCTCCTTCTCGCTCTCTCTTTCTCTAAACATATAAATATATATATTCTTCGTTCTGTATTAATAAGTGAAATAAAGGCTATAACACGCGCAGATCGCGTGTGAAAACGAGTAGTATAAAAATTGTTCAATCGCCGTCCAAACGATGTTTATCCGTCGCATTGTAAACCGCGGAGCTTTCTCGCAATTTTAATTTCGTTCGCGAGAAATTTCTCCGTGCATGAGAAGCGCGTTATAACGATCGCTCGCTGTAAATTAATGTCTTACCGGGCAGAGCAACCGACAGACACGCTCAACGCATACTGGCAACAATAAATTTCACTGATCAATCCCGTGGGATATCGATCGATGAATGCCGTATACTGAGGCGCGGAGTGCGCTTTGGTCGGGGCGGTGAAAATGGCCTTTCTATACTACGTACTATATGGACGGTATTGTATAAAGAGGTTTTTTTTTCATACGTCAAAAACACAATTAGAAATGTGTGTGTGTGTGTGTGTTTGTATAAAAAACAGATTTTAAATGTTAAGATTAAGCATTGTCCCGTATAAAATCGAGGCAATAGGCTTAATTCATCCACAACATAACGCTTAATCTATATATGTAACGCGCGAATCCTTCCGTGTTACATAAAAGTACGATTTTCCAAAACTTTCGACGAACGTATACGAAGAAGGGAATGAACGAACGAACCTCTCGCGATCCCAGCCGCGCACCGGCCCGAACAATCATATAATATATTTTTATACACTCTCCGGCGCAAAAAATAGCTGCGTTCTCATTGCACGCTGTATGTATATATTTATTACATGCACATATATATATATATATATATATATATATATATATATTGCTACACACACACACACACACACACACACACACACACACACACACACACACACACACACATATATATATATATATGTATATAATCGCTGATGCGGAGAAAGGCGAGGCTGATCTAACGACCCCCCTGCCCCCCAGCCCCCGTCAACCTACAATTCCCACCGCGTCGGCGTCGCGTCCTTGTCTGATGCGCGTGTTTATCGCGGGTGGCTGATAAAAAAAAAATTCGCTCGGCTGCACACGAACCATGACGTCCAATAATAATAAGATCCTGAAAACGGAGCGCGCTTCCCGTCTCTTCCAGTGCCGCGTCTCGCGATCGTTGTCGCGCGCTTGCTATGCGGAGTTACATATACATATATACATACATACATATATATATATATATATATATATATATATATATATATATATACGCGGGATGAAGCCCGTCACAGTTTCCTACTGACCGAGTTTTATATTATTACGGATGTCGTCGGCGCGACGTACGCGCGCGGCCCGTCTATGACTGCAGCCGCGCGCGCGATCGAGCTTCATTTATATAAGGTTTGACGGCGAAGGAACTTCTTGGCGGGTGGGGAGGGGTAAGTAGAAGGAGGTTCGTAGACAGAAATCGAATTACGTGGAGCGTATGTGGGGGGGGGGGAGTATCGGTGGACGCATGGAGATGGTTCTTCATACTGTATATATATATAAATTCTTATTATGCGGGTGTTGGTAATAACATCGGCTCCACTCACCCGAGTAACGATGACCATTTCTCAAGTCGCAGTTGTCGGCTCGCTATCTGGAAAAATGAAATGAGATTAGCGTTAGTTCCATTGCTGGGCTGTGTTTCGCAATGATGGATAGTGTATATGGTGCATCCAGACATTAAAGAATATATATATATATATATATATATATATATATATATATATATATATATATAAATATAGTAGGTATGTAAATGCAAGCTCGAATTCATAGATATAATTGTATTGAAACAGAAGATATAGGCGCAAGAAGGGGTAGATTCGTGTCATATGTATTATTTGTAATTATTTGCAAAATATATCCAACTGAGCTAAATGTAATAATGGAGTAACGATATATCCGTACACAACCGTAATTTCCGATTGTTATTTTACATTATAACTTTTTAAAGCAACGAATCAGCCGATAAAATTACCTCAGTCCGCCCGTTTAGTATGCTGGTGACATTCAAGAACGGTATCCTTTCTCTCTCCCCCCCCTCTCTCTCTCTCTCTCTCTCTCTTATCAATAATTTCGCAATCGCGTGATACCTTTATTATAAACGTTAACGGTCGACCGAGCGCCAGATGTCCATCGAGGCGTTAAAATCATCACGCTCTAATCTAACTAACTGGCGGCATTTACCGAGTGAAAGTTCGATTTTCCCGTTGTTCAATGTCAATCTTGTAATATTCGAGATTAATCGAAGAGCGTTATTGATTTGAAGAAGAAAAAAAGTAAGTACGTTTTGTATATTTTCCGTGGGCTCGCTCGTCTCTTCATATTCGGCGTGCATTATTTTAACAATTGATTACAGATTGGAGCTACTTGCACAATATTATTTGGCCATGCATTGGATTCATAAAAATTGTTTCCAGTTTTCATAATTGGGTTTTTGGTCATACGCTCAGGGATACGTATTTTTGCGAATATAATTATACAGGGATTTGGTATACATACATAGGATCGAGTACAAGGTACTTGATATATTCTTGAATTATTTATAACTTAAAAAGAAGTTTCATGTTTTAAGTGAGTTTTCTTCTTAATATTACAACGCCTAACAGATAAACTCCTAATAAGTAGCCATTTAACGATTAGAACCGTTTAAAGCTTGAATATCACGAATGTATGCGTTCCTCAACTATGCCATTTAATGGCAAATTTATGCGAGCCTTAATCCTGCTTTGGAATTTCAATTTAACTAATTCTAATAATATGAAATTTTCAAATAATGATTATAATAAATACTCGTCCTTAACTATTAACCCATATATTTGAAAGGAATTTTAACCAATATTAATTAGTTTACATATTATAAATTACATAAAAAATAAAATCGATCGTAATTTATCTTAATACGGCATAATTCAATTGACAATTAATGATTTTATTTAAATGGCAAAAAAAATTTACGTTTTTATTCGAACGACGAAATAAAAATAACGGAAATAGTATCATTGAGCCTATTTATTATTGGTTTTCATACACGACAATCTATAATTCAGCCTTTCAGGCCAAGGAGCAAACAGCAGTATGGATAAAAACCCACATAAACTGTAAGCTGTCGCGACCTTGAATCCAATATACATCGCTGTTTTTATTTATGACAAAAAGCATGTCGTTTTTTACGACTATACACTCTTGCTTGATTAATTATATATTCTCAAAGGTTATATTTTCTCAAATCTCGAAGATCGATTCGGAAAAACGAGTATTATTATTAAAATAGATTAATTGTATACATTTGAATCAATCGTGATGTATTATTCGTAACTGATATTATATTTAGAGTACACTATTTTTATTCAGACGATAATAGACTGGGTAAATTTACCAACAAGGAAGTCGGTGCGTTAAGTTTCATTGTAAAAGTCACGATAACGCTGCGGTGTCAATCGCAATGTAAAGACCGAACCCGCTATACCCAAACACTGCACGTATCTCTGATATTCTATCTACGATTTTAAAGATTAGAAATTTCGCACACTCTTGTCGTGCGATAGTAGTCGAGTGTTGTATATCTTTTGATCACACGTGCTAAGATAAATTCGTTTTTTTTTTTGCTTATTTTTCGTCAAAATTTAGAACTCTACGTAATTAATTAAACAAAACAAAAAAAAAACTTTGAATTGAGTAAACTTCATTTATGAACGTTTACAAATTAGATACAAAGTGCTACTTCTTACAGTTTCTAATTTATACAAATATAATTAAATTAGAACTTTTAATATACTAATCTTGTATACTTGATAATTAGCATTTCCCGAAAGCCACTAAACAAGAAAGTAATTTTGATTGTAAAATTACAATTTTATGAACCGATTGAACAATACTTCTTTTAACAACATGTAAATGGCTTTAACATGGTAAGCTTTACAATACTCTAATTCATTTTTTCTATCTTAAAAATTATAGATTATCATTTTATCACATATTATGCGTGCGATATGCGCGGGAAGTGGAAATAAATATCAAATACAGATTTTATGTAATAATATAATTAATGAATAAAAAGGATAATAATCAACAGTATATCTTGTTATTGTTTGTGTAAATAAATTATATCCTTGTTAATTGAATAAATGTATAGAGTAGACTTAAGTTGGCTAAGATATTTGATTTCTTCGTTCGAGGATTGGGTAAGAAAGTGAGCTTCAGGAATGAAAAAAAAAAGTATGAAAAAAGACACGTAGAGATTTAGTTCTCAAATGAGCGATGAGAAGAGTCTGCAGCAACGGGACTTGGAATATTCAGAAAATATATAAGCTCGTTTCAGATCGGCAGGCTCTATAGGTGAAAAATCCAATTTGGTCAGGTCGATAATAAGAAGGTAAGTAGTTGGCATAATGGGCATTTAGTTGGTTAATAATAGCGAAATTTTGTAAAACGAATAAACGAGTGGAATTCCTTACAGTCAATTTTGCGAAGTTTGCTAAATGGAGCGTATAACCGTCGCTCTATATCTAAATGTGTGTGTGTTCAGTTTGGATTGGCAATAATCGACTTCTGCTGTGAGAGCTGGGAAATGGCGAAGCTGCATCGTCAGTCTCTCGTTAACAGTTTGATTTTGATGGCGACCGAATCGTGGCGGGAGTCGTATGGGAAATGTGAGTTTGACGCGACTCGCATCGCACGCACCGGTACAACACGATACGTTGCAGGCGCGAGCCACAGTTGCGAGCGCTGTCTCTATGGATAATGTTTTGCGAAGTAAGGGGATTCGTCAAGATCAGGGTTATTGATGAAGCGACGGAAGAGGTCGACTCGTTGGAACTCGAGGAGGATATTCTGTGTCACAGGACAAGGGTGTATATATCAATGGTATAGCCACCTCTTGAGACTGAATCAGGAGGCAATTTATATAATTTATCCATTACCACCGAGTTCGAGGCTTGAGCTGGAATATTTCCTACGTTACGCGGTTCGGCGAGCTTGAATTTAGCCCTCGACAGACGTAAGCGCGACATGAACGAATTTACCACGGGCGAGGCATTTCGCAGCAGGAGATGCGAGATCGGTACTTTTATCCTTTCGCGTGCGTTGATACGTTGCGCGTCCGTAACAGGGTCCTCGAAGCCAAGAATGGCGCGGATGAGCCGATAATCGACCTCTTGAACTGTAAACATTGGACTGGGAAGTATAGGTGTAGGTAAAATTGAGGTCACAGTTTACGATCCGAGCGGTGATATCGTTAACAAGCCTTTCGTGAATTTGACGAAATTTCGTAAAATTGACCTTTCGAAAAGTTGCGATTCCTTGTTGAACTTGCATTTATAATGCTTGGAATTTACACTTAGCTTTAAAGATGTTATCCGGCCGCATATTGAGTTGAGAAAGATTAGGATTTATAGACTTGCTGCCGGGGGGGGGGGTGAGGAATTATCGAGAGAGACATCGATGATTTCAATACTATTTGTCGAAGGAGGTGAAGCAAAATGCGTTAGACTCTGGAAGGAAGAGGGTGGTTGGAAGCTGCGATTTTCACGTTTAAGATCGACTGTGGTAGTTATTAGTAAGCCTACATAAGTGGGATAACTAGAATCGACATGCCATTGAGCAGGATTAAAGTTTCAAGCGGCAATGTTGGAGGTAGTTTATATCGAGATTAAATAAGATACTCTAGCATCGCAGATAATCGATCTTTTGGGATACCGTCAGATTCACTGTAGCATCGTACCATGTCTTAATAAAAGACAATGTTAATAAAATTTTTCAACCAAAGGGACGCCAGTAAGCTGACACACGAACAGCTACTTAGAAGTGGCCGCTTACTTGCAAAATGTGCATTAATTGTATTGTCATCGAACGGTAGTCCATCGCAGGAAGATAGATTGGATAAATCTAATTCATTATGAAAACCTATTCACGGGTCCTGTAGTGCATTACAAATGCATAAGCTTCAACATCTTAGACTAATGGTTCGCTCGCGGCGATGTTGCTGTATCAGCAGTCGAGTGACAGCGGAGGAGAGAGAGAGAGAGAGAGAGAGAGCACGAAAATTCAATTAAAGAAAATATTTGTAATCTACGCGTGAATCGGACGTAAATACATCTAATTAAATAAATATCGATTGAGAAAAAGTTAAAAACGTTCCATTATTATCCATACATGTATAAGTATTAAAATATTTCCAAAGAGTTTTCATACACATCTTTCTCGACCCCTTTCGATAAACTATCCGTTCCAACTCCCCGCGGGAATTCCGCTAATCCGAGCGATACAATGTCGGGCGCAATAACCCCGCGACACGGCAAACCAATCCGCCGTCCCTCCTTTATAATTTTTCCACGATTTACGACCCGGCGCTAAATAATTCAAAGAAACGCGCGTCAAGTCGAGCGCAAGCTCGCGAGCTATCGCGCACGTAACGAGATCTGTGGAGCCGCGTCGGAAAAATCACGTCGGGCGATCGACGTCCCGCGCGGTCGATCACCGTTACCGTGGTCCGAGCGAGCGCGCGCGTGCGCAGATCCCGCGATGCGTGCGCCCAGCGCGGAGAGACAGACGAGTCGCGGAGAGAAACCTGTTCTGTTCGCGAAGTGGGTTATATGGGCGCATCTCTCGGCGGCGAGGAGCTCTCGGGACGCTGGGTGAGGGTCCGACGTTGCGAAATAGAGAGAGATGGGGGGGGGAAGGAGGGAAATACCTCGGATGTCGCGCGGCAGAGGAGATGAAGAGGCCGAGACGCATCCGCCCCGTTCAGCGTCTGTGACATCGAAACTTTCCTCGCGCTCTTTGTATGTGTATATAGTATATATATATATATATATATATATATATATATATATATATATATATAGTGAATATAGATAATTTTCCGTGAGTTCAATGCCTTGCAGTTTATATATATATATAATATTAACCACACCAATTCAAAGAGCTCCGCCTTCGATCCGGAGGATCCTATTATTTGATTGGTGGAGGCGCCACACGGATTTTGATTTCAAGGACGCTCACACGGGGTGGAATATATATATATATATATATATATATATATATATATATATATGAATGTACAAACAAAAGAGAATATATTGAGCCGACGCCTCTAATATACGAGCGCGCAGGTATCGCGCGTAATAACTCCTCGTTTCGCCGTCTTTCGAGCAGTAGAAAATTGCCGGGCTGAAATCGTATAACACGAGGATGCTACGTAATATACGGGACACGCGAGTCGTGCAAATTACGGCGTCTGCGGTCGCTCCGATTGATTCGTTTCTTCGAATTTCTTCTTTAATTGTAGGTGTGTTTTCGGAAGCTGGAAGCAACTATGGAGAATGGGAGCTTAATCGATGTGCTGAGACTGGCGGTCGTAGCGGTGTGTGTGTGTGTGTGTGTGTGTGTGTTGGTGTGTGAATTCGAAAAATTTCTATTCAAATTATTCAAGGGTTATTTTAAATTTTCGAAAATAATTTGTATAATTTCGTATTTCTTTAAGGATATAAAGATATGTTTTTATTGGAATTTTGCTGGGGGAAAAAAGCCATTATCTTCGAAGTTCGAACATTCCTAGATGAAGAGAAAATTATCGGAGTTTATTAGACTCTCGCAGAAGCCCGCGCTCCCATTAAAATTTGTAATTTTCTTTAATCAAAAAGCTGTTTGCAAACACTTAACTTGCTTATTAATACTACGATTCGAAAGTGATTTTATTATAAGTTTTACGGTTAAAAAGCCTTATCAAAGAGAATTCAATATAGATATTTCAACTGATTTATTGAATGCATTAAATGAAATCTCCATAAGGCTAGGTTGCATAAAAAGTTAGCGTATTGAGCATGGTTTCAAAATCAATCACTTTTTTTTTGCTTTCAATAAAAACGAAAAAAATGTTCGCAACATATATACGCGGTGTTTCCGAGGTAAGTGATAAATTTGTGTAGCTCATTGGGAGCGATAATGAGGAGTTGCATGTAGACGTAACAGACATTTTGTGCAGACACCCATTATCTAATATCTGTCGCGCCATCATAATCTGTCGCGATCGTCTATGATTCCCATTGTTTATAGAATCTGCCTTGAAATTTTGGCTCAGCTTTTGTTGCCTAAAATGCTCGCTTATCTATTACGCCAGAAACACCTTGTATATAAATTAGAACTGAAGTTTCCAATCGCAAGTATTCGTATTGATATAATCGAAGTTGTCGAAGAAAAAAAATCCAGTAACTGAGGGGGGTGTCGTTTCAGCATTTATCTGTGTCTGAAATTTTTGTACAGCACCAGCCACCCAGGCCCTCGGAATTTTCAAGCGAAACTCAGGATCTTTAAATCACCTAATTATAATTGTTTATGCATTGAACATCTGTCGTAATAATATTCAAAAGAAATCTCTTTCTCTTTCATTTTGTAAGTCTGAAACAATTACCGATAACAAAATCTTCCCTCAGTGAAATATTCATAACAAATGTGGTAATATAAATTCAGAAAATTCCTTTTCCTCGGATGTATGAATTTGGTAGTTTACAGTTTCGTACATAGATTCGATACCAATAAGTTTTTGCAGGGGAGGGGACAGACATAATCATACGGCAAGAAGTTGTCCATAATGCGAGCAATTTTACAGCCTTCTTAGTTCTTTTCGATCTGCAAGTACGAGCCACAGCTGAATGAACGACAAATGTAAAAGCCTCGGTTTTTGCAAAACGCTCAGTTCTGCACACTGGAAGGAAGCTTCTATCATTTTTATCCGTTCCGTCGGTACTTTTTGCTTCAATCAAAAGAGAGAAAAAAGTTAATCCGCTATATATACGAATTTTTTTTTGGGTATTATCTTTTTCTGCAGGAAGCGCGTCGTAAAGTCCGTTTCAAAATGTACGTCTTTCCCCAACCTGACAATTTTTCTAATTAATTTGTAACGATAATCGGTATTTGAATTTGTCGTAAAATTTACGATATAATAATTATGTGCGCTTCTTTGTTATATATATATATATATATATATATATATATATATATATATATATAAAAGCTTATTTATAGATAGTGTCGTTGTGCAATTATTATTTACATGGAAATCTTAAAATAATCCTGATAATTATTAACAAATGCTGTTAAGACGATAATATTTTGAATTACGATCGATCGAGATTTTATTGTAAAATTTCTAATAGATGACGTTAATCATTTGATCAGATGTTAGCCGATGTTATCTTGAATTTTTTAGCCGGTCGTGATTTCGTTTATGATTTACGTCATACAATATTTTTTATATTTAAGACCTGCTAAAGAATTCAACCAAGTTGTACCAACTTCCCCTTTTACGAGAATTAAATAACTTCCGGTCGTTCTGGTCATAACGTAACAAATCTTGTTTCAATTACCTATGCGCCCAGTAATACGCATCTGCCAGGACAGATTTAATAATTGTTACAGAGGCATTAGTGATCTCGTTGTTATCAAAAATGCGGGTACGCCACCAAATTCTTAACTATAAAGATATTGCCAATTATATGGATACTCATGCGGGCTTAAATTTTAAATTCAGAATTTACTTTGTTATAAAAACATACCTTGTATTAAACAATAATAGAGATTATTAGAATTCATAATGTAGATATTACAGAAGCTGTAAATTGTTACGCTGATTTTTAACTAATAGAACATTCAGAAAGTTTGTCTATTTTTTATATATCATTGAATTCTTAAATAATTGTAACTTTCATATGACACATTATTTAATTTATCACTGTGAATGGGGGGGGGGGCGAACTTTAAAGACGTTCAACTTTAATAATCGTTCAAGATCGAATTTTCATATAGGGATCCTACCGTACGTGCAAAATGTACACGCTTCGCCTTCCATAATTCATCGATCCCAACGCTCGCCGTCGTTTATTCGCGGCACGCGCGCAAACAATAAAATTGTATATACACAAACAGGAATAAAGAAAACCAGCCTGACGCGTGAACCGGGGGGGTCGGAGTATCAGAGTGAGATGAGTACGAGAATTATAAATGCGGGGACGCTTATAGTCAGCAAAATGGATAGGAATCGGAGTCCATTGGGAACGGGACCATTTTTTCCGAATATTTTGGATACCGGGAAGCGGCAATTTCGTTCTTATACCATCCTCCTTACCACATCCCCCCTCCCCTAAGGTCATAGAGTCATATCGAGGTGGTCCTGATCGATACCGACCGATGAACGAGACGAGAATCGTATGTATAATGCAGCGAACGCTGCGCATTGTAGGATCTTGATAAGGTAATGCTGGATGTACCGGGCATGCACAAAGTCCGCGCGTTTTTTGCGACAGCTGACAATCGCTGACATCGGCGACTCGCCAAAATCGTGACGAGAACGTGGTCAGCCGGCCCGACGGACGCGCGGGATCGTGGAATTCGCGCGATCGTTCGGCTGGAGAACGGGCGAGGAGCTCGAACGCGGACTAATTGGCGAGTGCGACGGCGTTGGTCGATACCGTCGCAACATTTTCTCCCGATCCTTTTCAATCGTTGACTGGGCCGAAATTTCGAGGCGGGCGCATAATCTCCCTTTACAGGCATAGACGCCGACGCACGCAGAGCGCGAAAAAAAAAAAAAAAAACGACCAAATTACCCATTGGCATTACCTCGAATTCCGGCTACGGCGCGCATCGTTGATGTTAATCGTCCCGACGTATGAAAGCACACCGTGTATATACCGAGCGATCGTACGACAAGCCGAGCGCGCGATTATAATGTATGGCATAAAGGTCGCCTGAATTCGAATGCGCCCGAGCATGCGTGATTTTATACGTACGTAAAGACATTACTTATCGTGTGTGGATATATATATATATATATATATATATATATATATATATATATATGTATATATAAGTCTTTGACGGCCGAGCTGCTTTGTTATGTACGTGCGCGCGCTCGTCGGACTTGATCGCTTTTGTATCGCGGGCTCGGAGGCGTCGCGTCGCGGCTGGACATAAAGACGGACGGATTTTCGGTCTGTATGTACATAAGCCGCCGGAAGTCTCCGACATAGACTGTAACAAAACGAGGCGCAATTATGATTAGTTCGTATTTCGTATTGATAACGAGGGAATGGCGCTTTTTACGCCGGGATCGCGGAGATTGATAAAAGTATCGTCAACGATTTTACTTTGCTATTAGAATAGGAATTTCTGTAATGAGCTAATATAGCAGATATTGCTATTCGGGATTTTATTCTGTGTCTCAATCATGGATTTTTATCGAAATTCTTGAATTTTTCATATTTGGTGCGAAGTCCTTGTATAACTATAACCGTATAAACATTCTTTTTTTTTTTAATACTTATATTAAATATCGACGATTAAGAGGTAACATAAGTACAATTTTTAATATAATAATGCCGTTTGATGGTTTTAATTTTCATTCCATTTTTTTTTCTCACAATTTCCAATATCCATAGGAGAGCAATTGTAGACGTTTGCTTTGCAACAAAATTTCAAAATTTTTGCTTCGCGTCGATTATAGGAACGAGCGTTAATTTCTCATCCAACTGCCAGTCGAATATTATCCGATTCTATGTCACGTTTAAAGTGCTTGTACACGTTCCAGTACTGCAAAATTTTACCAGATCGACGCCCACCGTAGCATACTAATTGCCTCTATATTATTTTTACTTTATGCATCGTGGAGGCAACCGATGCACATTTATGAGCACCATACAGTCGGAATATAAATGCTAAAGATTTTGCATGAAAATTCTAAAAATGATATTTATTCATTTATTTAATCGAATACGATCGGCTACAATCATCGTATAAAAGAGCCAGAAAAGAGAATAGGTGTATAGTAAGATTCGATGCATAAAATTTACTAAAATATATCTTTGATAAAATTGATGTATCAATTAAATGAAAATTAGAAAATTATTCAAATAACAAATTCATTACATTACTGGACCATACTTATCAAAATAACATAAATTTATCGTACTAATTTAGAAAATGTTGTAAAGTAAACATTAGCATATGAAAGACGAAAACAAAGATATCAACAAGGAAGCAAATGAAATGTATATTGAAAAATCCATGTTAATCCCAATTCAGAATTTTCTTGCACGCAGCTCGTTAAAAATTACCGATACTTCGATGAGACTGAACGTTGAATTAGAGAGTATTCTACATTCTCGTGAGTAGATAAACTGGTACGATCAATGCATATGTTAAAGAATAAGTTAATTCTTTGAGAACATTGTACTTTCTAACATGATGGGTTGGGTGGGTAATGTTATACATTCTAACATGTAGCAGCAATCTGGACTGAAATCACATGGGGCTAAGGTCTGACGATATATATATTGTTGTTAAAAACCGTATAAATGACTATGTAATCCTATTACTGCTGCGTGAAATTTATTGAATTAATTTGAATTATTTAAAAATGATAGAATAATCTTGATACACGCGTATCTCATGAGCGTATCAATTTATAGATGTACACGGATTGGATACAAACGCACATTGGATACAAACCAAAATTTAATAAAATACGTCACCTGAAGATAATATTACAAACGTGTTCACCAAATGTAAAACACATTTTTGACGTATGACTCCCAAATATGGAATTACAAGCATATTCGTAGCGTAAATTGCTCTTCGTAATATTTCAACTTTAACGAAACATGCCAAAAGATAAGATGATCAATGCCATTTTGTAACTCTGCAAAATATTTCTGAAATTATATACAAATGGCTTGGTATGCCTTTGAATTCATCGGCATAAGGTAAAAATAATATATTAGAATTAGCAACACGAGTGGATATCGTTGATGGTTAAAGCGAAGAGTAAACGTCCTAAATTTAAGAAGACTCACGGAAGTCCCGACGATCTTCGATTTATGGCAAATACCATGCCATTTAGATATATAGGAACGGATGGTTGAATTTTATTCCATAGGTACATGAATAAATACATATAAAAAGATATTCCATATGCTTTTCTTTTTTTTTTTATGGTTACAGTTAACATTCCGCTCAACATTCACGCTTACGTACGATTCACTGGATATATAAATTTTCTTCAGTCGATCCATAAACATGCCGTTGCGAGATATGGCCGTAAAAGACAAAAGATGAAAAACCCGCTCGTCTCCTGTATAATCATACCTTAATCCACGAGAACTGTATAATTACATGGGGATTGTCTAAGAGTAATTGCTGCTCGAGCCGTGGTTGACGCTGCAAACGATGCCAAATACAAGACCACGATCGAGCATACCCAAAAAAAGTAACGATATAAACCAACCTGTTTACAAACAAAAAAAAAAAACCATAAACAGAATTGCAAGTGCTTGGGATCTGTGAAAAATTGCAGTGGGGCAAATGTTCGTCTGGCTTATTGGGTTTTACTCAGCGCGATTACGTTAGTGTATGTATGTATATATTTGAAGGGGGAAACTTCTACGGGGGTAATTAGTATTTTTCAATTTGCGCGCAGCTTATCATTAGCTGGAAATGGGGAGTCTTTTGGAGCACGTTAATGAGGAAGAATATGGATAGTTTTGGCATTGTATTACTTTTGTATAGTAGATTACGAAAATATTTGCAAATTCGTAGATTTGGAAAAATTAAATTAACATTGGATCTGATGTCATATGAAAACTGTATCATTACGTTAACAATGATATCTTTAATTTTAAGTACGTGTATTTAAATTACCTATACAGATTTTATCTTCGTATATTTATATTTGTAGCTTATTAAACGGAAAGACTTTGTTAATGAATACCGAGTATTCAACTTATATTCAAGTCTCTGTAGGCGCAATTAAGAAATCATAATTTTCCTGATATAAAAATAATACCAGAATATGTACGGGTTAATCAACGATGTTTATATCGCTCCATTTATTTGCTTTTGAAAAAAACAGCAAGTAGGCAAAAACATCGTTTATACGTATAAACAGTTTAAGAGAAATAAAGAAACGAGATTCTCTTTAAAATAATTCAATTTCATGAACTTTATGTTAAATGTAGTTAAATATTCATTAAATTAGTATAGTAGTTCATGTAGAAAATAAAAGTTTCCAAGTAATAAATGCGAGAAGCTTATATATTATATATGTATATATATATATATATATATATATATATATATATATATATATAAACGCGTACATAAAATTATAAAATAGAACTAGATTATAATGCTTCACGATTACATTAAATGTTCGCAAACAGGATATTGCGGAAAAGGATATGGAAAGGATATATAAGAGAAGAGAGAACAACTAGTTTTGCCTTATATTTTGAAATAGAACGCGAAATATCATTAGCATTTTACGTTGAAGCAATATTCGCGCGTATATATATATATATATATATATCTGTTTAAAGGGTCGACTAAGCTCCACGCACCCGAGTAAGTCAAGGAAATCGTATAGATTCTACTATAAGATTAATAAATTACACGGCCGAATTACCCAACAAACCCGCGCGGAACTCACTTCCCTTATCTTCGTGAAATCGAATCACCTCGATCTTCTCCATTTGTGTTTCTCTTTTCTTTCTTCTTTTTTTTTTCTTTCTTTTTTTCGTTTTCATCAAAATGGAGAGCAGAAAAAAAAGTAAAACCTCCACTGCCCCGCATACTCATCGGTGCTCGAAGCCACTGGTAACAAAACGCGCCGCTGCATTATGGCCATCGCGGCTTCAACGTTCCAAGTCCGAATATGTACACCTGATTTTTAGGTATATAACATGTACTTATATCGCCGAAATAATACGTACATCGTCACGTGATGATTACGGATATATGGGAATCTCTTCTCTCTCATTCGCTCCCTCTCTCTCTCTCTCTCTCTCTCTCTCTCTCTCTCTCTCTCCTCTCTCTCCCTTTAAATTAGAATGCCACACAAAACACGCCACACACACACACACACACACAACAGGCGAATAGTCGGAGACGCGGTAGGTCCCCCCTCCCAACCCACATTTGTCGGATGCTCTTTATGCAAATAGTCGTGCGATTCAATTCAAATTAATTCTCTCGGCTCTTTCGCGGATTTCTGCGGCCTCAGACCGAAGGCATCTCTCGCTGTATATATATATATATATATATATATATATATATATATGTGTGTATGTATATACATTTGCTCTACTCCGGCTAATGGACACGTAACTATGCGGGCGTTTCTGTAATATATACAGATCGCATATCAGGCCACGAGCGCGCGAGATTGTCGTATCAGCTTATGAAAAACCTAACTGGTAAGTGTAACTCGCTTCATTAAACCAATCCTTTGGTATAACCATATAGAATGTTTATAGTATAAATTTATAAAATATAGAACAACTGTCCCAGTGTTCAGGCCCATGATTTAGAAAAGGTCTTACCTAATAAAAACCTAATGAAAAATTTGAATGAAAATTTATTGCGCAAAGAGTTTTGTTTCAAATTCCATTAAGAAGAATTATTTTGTACAATCTAAATTAGAAAGTTTCAAAATATCTCTTTAGAATTCCATCATTGCACAAATAACGAAGATATAATTTTCTGATAAATTTTTAAAGACTGAAATTTGACATGGGAATTTAAATAATCGACAGGATTTGCAGACATGCTAACTCTCAAGAACTAATTCTGAAAAAGACATGAAACTTAAAAATTACAATATTAAATCGATTGAAGAAGAAAAGAGATGCAAGCCGACTCATTGAACTGTAAAAGAATAATACTTATACTATTTAAAGGTACTTGCAGTTTGAAGAGTATAAAGAGTTAGGATGCGAGATTACCATCATTTTAGTGGTCTTTTGCCATTCGGAGGATTAGTTTTATCACACCGGGTAGGTGGTATCTCGTTTTTTTCCGCACCAACGGCTTGGCAAAATTCGTCTTCGTCTTAGAACAATAATTTCATTTAGCCCTATTCCTTAAATCTTTTAGATATATTATTTGTTATTATTATATTTCATGGTTTATTGATTTCTCTCGCTAACTATATACTTCTTATTGTTCTTTCAGATTACCTTCGAGATTAATCGTAGGCAGAAATATTTTTCTTTTTAGATCTAATTACTAGTGAAAAGTAGACTTACGAAAGTAGAGTCAAATTTAGATTCAGAGTTTAAATTTGAATTCTTAAATCTTTTAGATCTTGAAATGTATTCTTTATTATTGTTACATGGCTTATTACATTACCCGAATAAATATGCACTTCTTACAATTCTTTCAGATTATCTTCGAGACTCATCGTACGCAGAGAAAATAATCTCTTCAAATTTACTAACTATTCCTGAAAAGTACATTCATTTTATAAATATACTTGTCCTTATATTTCCATTTTAAATTACGACGAAATCCATCTTAATGACAAATTTCGTTTAGATCTAGTGAAGTAAATTTGCAAATTACCTGCAAAATGAGTCTATAAAATGGTTGTACCGTTTTTCCATGCTTCGAGTTTATGGTACTTTTTACTTATAATGATAGGACTTTGACTAAATCCGATATACAGTACAGCAAGAGAAACTTCTCAAAGAAACCACTATATTTATATCTGATGATTAGAACGCTTTTGTTAAAAATCTTATTCTTCCTTCAAATCCAGCAACAAAACTTGTCATAAATCATTATATCCAATTTCATTACCAATTGTAAGTCTAGTTGTAACTATATCTTTGACATCGAAAATCGTTAGCTTTGAAATCATTGCAGTAGGGCTCGTACTCAGAGCTACCTCACTCAATCTGGACCGAATCCTTTATGCATATAAGATATTTCCTATCCTTCTTAATGAATGCTACAATTTTGTTACGAATCTTTTGCCACAGGCCTCCAGTACTCTAGTTACTCTATTCTTCAGTCCATTTAACATTTCGTATAAGAAGTGATTAATAGATTAATAGAATAAGAAATTTTTATAGAAAAAATCGTAAAGTCTTGTATCGATCGGATCGAATATTGTTACAAAGTCTCCATTTCTTGATCTATCCAGTCATCTAGGCGCCATTTCTTTTGTCGATTTTTTCGATTTCTAACATCGACGCTGATAATATTCATCCTTGTATGTATATATACGCGTGCATCCGTAACGTCTTCGGCAATTGAATTTTACGAGGTATTCGAACGTATGTCAATGATCGATGCAATCGCGATCTCATATGCATATATGTATATACGCATTAGAATTTATTGGCGCATAATATCAATTGTAATGTAGCGGTGATGCACGGTATACGTTGAATCGGGCGGATCGATTTGATGCATGTAGATCCACGGTTATACGAGCAGTCAATGTAGATCGTTACAGGTGTTAAAAATAGTCGCGCAAAACATATGATCGAAGAAATGATAAAAATATTCTTACTTAGTTGAATGTCAATGCTGTTTTGTAAGTCCGATGCAACGGTCGCTACCGGGAACAAGAATCCGCACGAATTCTTCGGAATATCTAACACATGTATCGTGTTTAATTCTCCGTAATTTAAAGTACATAATCTATAAAACCGAAAGACTTGATCGAAAGCGAATGTACATTTTTATGAAATCGACGAAAGATATAAAATTCTAACGAGCACAATGGTTTCGGCATTTTTTTTTCTTCTACTAAATCCTTGGAATTCCTGGTGAACACTATATATAATATATATACAGTTGAAAATTTTATCTCTTTCGAATAACGTTTTAAAACACTTCCCTCGGCTCTTCCCGCACGATTCAAGCTATATCCATTTTCCAAGAGGTCCGTAAAAAAAATATATATATATATGTATGTATATAAAAACCTGCATGCCATTTTACTTTATATTAGAGGCGAAATTTTTTTTTAATCAACTACATAAACTTGTTTTTTATTTTAGTCGCCTTGCGGTAAAGAAATTGATTCACTTGTAATTTTTCGCACTAATTATTGGTCCATTAAATATGTAAAAGGATAAATTGATAATCATAATAATATTTTTAAAAAACGATGATTACATGTATACGAAGGCAATTTTTTTCAAATTATATACACGGCTAGATCAAGAGTTCATCAAAGCATTATACGTCTTTCCTTCGCGCTAAAGCAATATAATACGCCTATACGGAATTCCAATAAACGACCGCAAAAACGTCTCCGGCATAATACGGAAGAGAGTATTTTTCTCCTAATTCCTCCCCTTATGCCAGCCGTAACATACATGCATGCATTTATATATATACTCGACGACGCTCGGGCTCTGTACGCGATGCGTGCGCGCGCGCGCGCACACACACACACACACACACACGCACGTACACGCATACACACACTTAAAAATTCCAGCAGCACGCTCGTATATATGAGTATAATATGTATAATACAGGCGGGCGCTTGTGCAAAACCCAGCGAACGAGAAAGAAAGAGAAAGAGAGGTATATATATATATATATATATATATATATATATATATATATATATAGCATGGTTACATCCTTCGCTCGCTTATTTAATCGCTACAGTCATTGACTTTGAAAATATCTGCCGAGCGGTCAGTGGCAGTAGCGCGGCGCGTATATATATATATATATCTACCGGCAGCGTCGCGGCGATGACGTGTTGTGGCGTTGGAAAGGCTCGCGCTTCCTATACACCATCCCTAGAGGCGCCGCAATTAATTCTTCTTTAACTTTGTAACGTACCTATATATATATATATATATATATATATATATATATATATATATATATATATATGTAATAAGGATAGCCGCAGCACCGTGTCGATGTTGTGCATAGGACGTGGGAAAAGCTAGAGCTTTTTTTGTCAATGAACCGTTCTCCTGTACTTGTATAATACATAATTGAGCCCTTTGCCGTTTTTCTCTAGAGTTTTTTCACCTTCAGTATCGTGGCCTAAGGATGCTATCCTTCTCACACCGTCTGGTCAAGTTTTAACAGGACTGCCCGGTATAATATTTCAACCGTATGCGCGTGACTCAAATTCGTATGTATAAAATTTTACTATATTATAAGAAAGATAACATTTTCTCTTTTTTCGTTTGGAAGAATTCAAAATATAATAATCAAACAAAAAATAATCTGAAGATACTCCAAGCAATGATCAACGAAGAAAATCAATACATCGATAATGTATAAGGCTATCGATCATGTAATCGATTTCTCAGTATGTTAGTAGCCCTTTCTTAGATAAGTCCTCCTAGCAATAAAATATACTAATCAAGTGAGCGCAATTTTAGCCCGATATGTTATTGATGTAAGATTTTCATAACTAATGATTAATTTCCATATTCGAACGAAGTTTAAACGATTCCGATGGATATACGATGGATTTTACGGTATTACGGTTCGAAAACCATTCAAACGAACAAATTTTCGCCCTAATGGATATTTTGGGCCACAATGGACAAATGGACTGAACGGACATTTGATATAAAGGACATATGATGGAATTTAATAAAATACCATTTGACCAAATGAATGGGCAGTTGACCGCAAAAAATTGACGGTGGTGTTTGATTTAATCTTGTAAGTGTCGTTTTGGACAAAAGCGCCCTACGGTCCGATGACCTACCAAATACCCATACACGGAAACGGCTTATCTTGTAGCATACTCTCGTATATGAAGTTTGATTTAGATATCAGATCTATGCGATTCGTTACTGTGGGTTTCGCATTCAAGTTAATTTATCTGGCGATGCTTGCCGCGGAAGAAAGATCGAACAACGTGTTTGCTCGTAGGTTTACATTTCCAACGGAGCTACACATACGCTCAGAGAATCATCTAGATGTCGTAAGCTGTCGTAAGTTTACTTTCCTCAAGTCTATCCTCTTATTATATCGAGAACGTCAGTATATTTGAATGGTCTAAACTAATACATTCAGTTGGCGGACGAACGGAACTGTACGTACATAGAAAGTTTGCCTCGGTGCGAGTCATCCATCCGCCCCCGTTTTAAATGATAACATCGACAGAGCAAGGAAAATTTCATTGGGTAATCATCGTGTGTTACGGAATGATGTATATATATATATATATATATATATATATATATATATATATAGTGAGAGAGAGAGAGAGAGAGAGAGAGAGAGAGTAAAAGGCTTTCAACGTCTCCTAATGGATCGCCACTCGACTTTTGGGCCTAGAGCGCATCGCCGCCCAGTGACTCGTTTACATGAATGATCTAGGAAAGGTCTGAATTCGAATGCATACATATGCATACATATACACCAAATACGGAACGACGGTACGAAACGTTCGCTTGCTACTTCCTGGGCGGCCTTTTCCCGTTTCCGAAACTGAAGCAATCGCACCGCGGGGAACACGGGCCGCCCCGTTATCGGTCGATTGAGTCGATTAAAAGAAATTCGTTAAAGGGAACAAAAGCCCATCCCTGCGCCAAGCCCGAGTTAGAAAACTTCATTGGGAGGGGGGGGAGGGACTTGGCTATGTCATGTTACACCAGTGTACGGCTTCGAAAGCCAATGTTGAAAATGAGTACTGAAACGTCACAAGGCATTCGTTCTGTCTGACGAAGCAGCGAAAACTGTAACGTTTAATTACTTGGTTGGCTATTGCTATCACAATATATCGCTAGCTGCACACGGCAATCGTTTGCAAAGATCTTTACAAGGGACTCCATGGTTTACAAATATTTGCTGTTACAACTATAAACAACGTAACTCCTGTGCTTCTGCGGGTCTAATCCGTTGGCCAATTTTAGTTCCTAATTTTGCGACGAGGTGTCGTGAGACTGGAGTTTGCATAAATCGTTGGTGTCTTTTTTTGAACTCAAAAAAGGCTATTTTGAAGGCGATTCAAAAATCTATTTTGAAAGTCCCATAGTCTTATTCAACCGGATGACAAATGTGCTAAGTTCTTGCGTGCAAAGAATAATCACCATAAGTGCCTATAACTATTCTTGAATCGATCGAAGAACTGTCGATAATTTAAAGTATATATATATATGTAGTAATCGCTGCACAGCTTTTCTCTCGCTCCATTTACCAAACCCATTTATTTGTTTAAACACGTCGTAAACGCGCCCGTTACAAATGGTTAATAAATCTGCAGGAGGAACCAAATTCGATCGCGTACACGTTGAATACCTCTGTTGCGACGTGAGTAATGCATGGAAATCTCGCAACAACCGCTAAAACGGCAAAGTTTTTAAGAGGAACGGCCGCGCGTCGAGCGGCCGGAAAATTGGCCGTGAGGGAGTGGAGGGGGGGGGAGAGGTTATAAGTGGCAAAGAACGCTTATACATAGTTAAAAGTCCGTCGCGGACTGCGTGCGTTTCGAGCCTCCCGCCGTATTATAACGCCGCGTTTGCTCTTGTTGTCCATGACTAATACTACATTGTTGTACCTGTCTTTTTTTCTCGGTTTCCCACGAGAAGCGCTCTGGTAGCCCCCACCCCTTCCCCTCCCCCAGTCTTCTTTGAAAAAACGCTAATAGTTCGCGAATTTCGTGAGTTTTTATTATTATCCCATAACACTGTCAGAGTACATTAAGTGTGTATACATATATATATATATATATATATATATATATATATATATATATATATATATATATACAAGTTCAAAGCACACGCGACTTTCAGAATTGTTCCCACGGCAAGCGAAAAGATTATTAGAAAATGATGCGGTCGGAAAGAAAGGTTTTCTATGTATATAGATATAACAAGATATAAAAGGCGATGAAATTCACATTGATGAATATATTTCGAAGCATCACTTCTCGGGTCTCAGTATCTCTAGATCCCTATCAGCATTTATATGTATGTATATATATATATATATATATATATATATATATATATATATATATATATGCATAAACACACACACCCCCCTCCCATACACACAGACACAAATCAATTTCAACTCAATATACATATAGGTAAACTAATAGTACTGAGAACGCGATATTCAGGTGCGTTATTTCATTTTCAGCCATTGTGTCCCCGTGACCCATTACAAATATTTAACCTGCAGGGCGACCGGTCGCATCGGAAAATAAGAGTTTTTTTTCTTATATAAGTGCACGTTTTCCACGCATATATATTCATATACATAGACGTATAATGCAATAGAAACAATATACAAATATACGATAACTCGACTAGAAACGCTGCCTCGCCGCTGCGGGGCGGGGGGGGGGTTTGAACGAGAGTGCGGAGTGCGACGGGCGCCGCATTCCATTATACCTGCAGTGTGCGCTACTCCGTTCTCCCTCTTATTATAAATCCTTTCTTTGCCTCTATTATATATATATATATATATATATATATATATATATATATATGCATAGCGTTCGCGCTGCACGAACCGGAACCTCAGTGCTGATAGAAGGGAGTGCTGCTTATATATATATATATATATATATATATATATATATATATATATATATATATATATAATGCATCATTATAAACCACTGTATACGGAGGATGGAGAATCCGTTAATATAACGCTCGTGCGCGCGTACGGAGGATGAGTCGCCAGCTACGTAAGCGTTGGTGACCGGTCAAGCGGGATGCTGACGGGCTCGACGATATGTGGAAGCGAAGAAACGATGAAAAAAAAAACAATCTTTAACCCGCGGCGAGATATTAATGTACGTGCGTATGAATCTCGTGGTTTTCCTTTTATTTCGAGAAAGCAGAGCTGATGTACAATGATATACTGCTTATAAGTCGTGTATTGATATGTTTGTGTGTTCATTAGAGCGTGCCGGTATTTTTGAATTATTACGGCAAATCTATGACGAGGTCCTTTTAAAAAGTCTTGTTGTATTAAATTGAGACCTTGGTGAAATTATTATGTGTGCGTTAAAGGATTTTCTTTATTTGCTTTACTTTTTTCTGTACTCTACTTTACTATTTTCTTTACATTCTTTTCTACAGACAAAAAATACTCTCGCACTGCCCTTAAGATGAGTGAAGTTTCTGATTTAAAATAGAGTATACAAAGTCATGGTAGGTAATGAGTACCCAATGGTAGTTTGAGTTATCTTTTTCAATAATCTTTGAAACTGTAATTTTGATGATTTGACTTTCTAACGCTTAAGGTTATTTTATGAAAAATTTATGAATGTAATGGGGTTTGATGCTTATCATAAGATTTTAATATGTTGTTAAATAAGGATTACATTTTTTTATAAGCAATTCGACCAATTAATATTGTAATAAGCTGTATATAATATTATATGTAAGGACAGAAAATCATCGCAAATTTTAGTTAATCCTGCAGTTCATTTACCTGTATTCTATTATACATTGCTGACAAATTTTCAACAAAATCATCAAAGAACGTGGGAATGCGAGGAAGGTTTTAAAATTTTATTAACAATTTTTACTTACAAAATTTAAAAACCACTCTCGCTTGCACAGCGTTTGATAGAGGTCTTTCTAGGTGATACCCAGAAATTCATGTTTAGAAATACTCGCATTAAGAAAATTGGGAAATAAAAACTGAATTCAGAATTGTAGATAATCGAAGTGTGTTGTATAATCGAAATTTATTTCAGATAATAGAATTGAAGAATTCGAATTCTTTCGCAGATCTTAAAATTATTAAGAATTATTTTTAAAAAAATTACCGCGCAGAGTTTCGTGTTGGCCGGTTCATTAGTTTTCATTAGACCTTTGTTGATTAAATGAATCGTCTTTCCTAATGATCTAGTGAAGATCATCAACAAAGTTCGATTTGCTTGATTTAATTTAATAGAACCTTAAACATGCGTAAAAACAGGCTTATCGTATTTTCAGTTCACCTTAAGAGTGGATTAGGATACAATCCGGAAAATGATGTTTATATAGATATTCTGATATCTATGTAATAATCGTATCGGATAAAAGTGTATACATATATACTATCCCTTCATTCAAACTTATGGGATAGACTAGAGGTAAAGTCCTTTTCTTAAGTAACTCGAATAACGTACAAATCATCCCACATTGTAAATCAACACTAACATAAGTCTGTATCAAAGTGTTCTAATCATGGACGGTGACACACGTTTTTCTTATCAATTTTTAGCTGTCGAATTGAACTCTGCCTTTAGGACAGGGTTAATTTTACTGATTCGTTCCAAAGTGAATTGAGACAAAATATAAGAAATAAAAGTAAATCGGGTAAAAAATTTTTTTTAATAGATTCAAATCTTTGGCTGAAATTTTTTTCGAAACGAATCAACGAAAGACACTAATTTGATATCATACATTTAGATGCAGTAGTCCAAAATATACGTAAGTAACGATTTACGGACTTTCGATTTCATTAGCGGACCAGTGTAATTATCAGAATCATTTTCATTGGTTTTATAATGAAACGTGATTTTCAAGATTCTTTTCTGTTTTTTTTTTTTTTTTTTTTTTTTTTTTAAAGTAATACGAATCTAATGCATATGGACTACGAGTTGTATAACTATAATTGTATGACAAAATGTTTATTTGTACTACTCAAAAAAGTATGGCAACGCTTGGCGAATCTTAAATTTAGCCGTCTCTCCTTAGGCTGTAACTTTTTCTAAAATCGGCCAAAAATTCATTTATATGTATAATTCGTTAAAGATCAAAGCCTCACGTCGACCGGACTTAGCTCATCGCGTGACGCCCTTATACACGCAGTGCGGTGGTCGAGCAAAGCCTATTTTGGCGGTAAATGTAAGACGAGCTCAGTTTACATTGTTTACATTATCTCAAAAAAAAAAATTTGAGCTTCAAAGCTCTCTAGATTCGCAAGGAAAAAGCCTATAAAGTGCTGATTGTTTTTTCAATCAAGGGAAAGAATCAAGCTTTAAATGCTTTCGTTATTCTTAAGTTAGGCAAAAAATTATTCAACATGCGTGTGCAATGCCGAACTTTTGAAATATTTCAGTTAAGAACACGTGCTCGAACTTCCAAGGTCACGCCTTGCGTGGTTACGTCTAATTTAAACAACAACAACAAAAAAAACAAACAATTAAATTCACAAAGTCGAGCTTTCGAGTTTTACTAAAGAGGAACGAATGATTGGTCGTTATTCGAAAAAGTGAAAGCGTTCCGAAAACTGGCGAAAATCGATACTAATCTAGTGATGATATGCTTTTTTCTAAGAAGCGTATTATTAAATAAGAATGGGATTCACTCTCCATTTTGAGATTTAAAAGGCTTGACACTTTCTCCAAACACAATGATTATCAACGGGTATTCTCACATTTGCGAACAATGCATCGTAAACAACTGATTCGCTTTAATTTTATCAATTTTATACGCTATTGTGATGTCGCTGTAATTAGGTTAATCCCACTATCACGTTATGTAATTCAAATTTCCGTTAATAACAGGCAATACCAGAAGTAATTCGATCGCGCGAGCTAATTACGCAATTAATCACCCGTCCCGTGGAAACGTGGGTAAATCTCTGCTTGATTATTTGCACGCTCATCGTCTGGATTTTGAAAGTTTGAGCGCCGAGTTCGTTCCAGTGCCTCCATTTCGAATCGGTCGTTTTATTGCGTCGGGGCCGGCCGGGGCGTTGGGACGCCAAAAACATTATAATTACACTGTTACAGGGAGTTTTCTGTTTTTCTTTAACCAAGGCAAATATTATAATTATACATTAGATAAAAATAGCAGTAGCGCGAGAAAATACCCATCGTGAGTGCTTGCGGATTAAGAAATATAAATTCGAGTTTGTTTTTTTTTTTAATGTGCTTTCGTCAGTGTCATAATTGCCAACTAAATATATAACCAACTACTGGTAGAATTCTGTTTTTTATAAAAAATCTAATATATATCAGTCTTAGCTAATTTCTTTTTCGAAATCTATATAATGCTTGAATAAATTGTAAAAATGCAATCTTAATAAGGAAAGATCAGAAAAAATTTTGGTAGCAAAATTCTTAACAATTAAAGGTGCCAGCACATTTAGAAGTACGTCGTACCGATATAATCGTTAAAAATATATAATTATCGTTTGAATCGTCCGGATTATCTCGATAACTAGAGCGGTTTAAGAAAAAAAAAACCGAAGAAAACAATGTTTCAGAAGATCAAAGGATTTATTTAGCAAATAACCGATCGAAATTTTGCCTCGTGACTCTTGATAAGGCTTCAGATCTATTTTTAAATAAGAAGTTTTGTTGAACTGTTGAAGTATGAATGTCACGGTTGAAATGCACTTGCGGATATGTGTCGATTTTTGTCTAACATCCATACTTTTGGAATCATTACACGACCCAAGATCGAGATCGGTATGTGGCCCGGTTAGACAATATATCTTTTAATGAATTACGTATATGTATACTTTATCTTGAAAAAAAGGGCCAATACGATTCGTATTAAAAATACATACATATTCTCTCGCTCGTTCAAATCCTCCGTAAAGTGCTGGATTGAAAATTGGCTCAAAATTATTCGGATAGTTCCGTTTACATAGCGAAAGATTGGTCGCTTGAGTTTTTTCTCAAATGACATAGTTTTTTTTTTTTTTTTTTTTTTTTTTCTCTTTTGGAAATTCCAGTAGTACGTAAGTTAATACGGTACGACCTGTACATAACGAGCTCGATTTCTTTGACGAACTGTTCGTAGAGAGTAGTAGCTCTTGTAAAAAAAAAAACAAAAAAATCAATATCGACGCTTGCCATATGAATTATCATTACGCCTATTAGATCTATTGCATATCTATGTACATCAATAAATTTTTCCAAATCGATCGCACGCACCGATGTGGACATTTAATCGCGTCCTTTGCCTCCTCGAGAGAGAGAGAGAGAGAGAGAGAGAGAGAGAGAGAGTATGTGTGCGTGCGTGCGTGTGTTAAACCGAAAACAACACCAGGTCGCTGGCTGTAATTCACACCTCCCGCGTGTCACGATAACGCGCCGCACACACCGACGATCGACAAAAATGCGCCACCCGAGCAGCCATATCTCCACGCATTTAATATCCCGCTCCAGTATATATATATATATATATATATATATATATATATATATATATATATATGTATATAAAATACCGCGGGGGAGTCTTATCGCTAATATGCCATGCCAGTCTCTCGCGCGCCGCCCGCGCGCGTACGTAAGAGCAGCCGATGCGCGACATCGAAGACGAGCCCCCGTCGCGCGCTGCACGTCCGAGTGAAAAGAGCATTACGAGCGCGTACGCGAGCTCGACGACGACGGTTGACGGCGTTTTTCTCGCGTGTCTGCTGCCACGGGCTCCGGGGGCTTGGTGGATGGGGGGGGGGGCGAGGAGATGGTATGAGAGAAAGAGAAAGAGAGAAAGAGGCCGGGTTACCTCGCTCGACAGGATTCCGTGCGTGCGCTCCAGGCACCACCGAGGTATATATATATATATATATATATATATATATATATATATATCAACACAGATGCATGCATGCATATGTGCGTATCGACGCCGGACACTATATATATATATATATATATATATATATATATATATATATATATATAGTACGGACACCATTATAAACGCAGGTAAATAGCTGTGCGCGCTCGTGCGGCGGATTCCTCGAATGCCGCCTTCGATTCGCGCCATTTCGCCGTTTTTTCCCTATCTCTCGATATCTATATATATAACTATATACCTACTTTTTAACTCGTATGTATATATATATATATATATATATATATATATATATATATATACACATACTATTTGGCTATATATAAATCGCGGCGATCCGTGCTTGTGTATATATATAGACGCGCGGCCATCTATGCGGGGCATTGCTCCGGAATGGAAATCGGATCGCGGACAAGCGCGCGAGGTAGTTTTCGAGGGAGGAAAGAATGCGCCGCACTCTGCTGACGCAGTTCCTAAAATGCTGATAATAGTGCGCTCCGGCTGAAGTATTGGAACTGTTTCGCGAGTGCGCTAATCGGCGCTAATTGCCCCGAGATCGTAAATGGAATTTAAGTTCAGGCGGTGATAAGAGGCGGGCCGAACTTATCGCGTAGCTCGGTGGATCTGTATGAAAATCGGAAATTCTACTGGAAGTACGAATGAAGCGGTTGCGACGAGGATGCGGAAGTTCATGCATGCATACAAGCATACATGGACATCGCTCGATATTATTTATATCTGTTGATACGTTTGTGAAATTTATTCCTTCCTCCCTCGTCATCGCCGACAAATTTTAATCGTACAATTCTCGTTCTTACAATTTATCCTTAATTTAGGGCCACGTATATAATCGATTTTTCGAACATTATATTATAACTTAACCGATCCAATTTTCATTTGTATTTCTACAAAAAAGTAACTTTTTTTACACGGGTCTGTCGAAGTCATTTTTTACCGATCAAGCAGAAAATACTCACTTTCTACCGAAAATTATACATGCAAACATAAAATTATATCCGAAATGTTCAATTCGAGCAGATTGGCCGCAAACGCGTCGAGGGCACGAGAATATTTTGAAAGTTTCATTCATAACTTTCAGTTATTTCAAAACGTGTACTTATTTCCAAACCTTTTAAAGGATTCCGTCGAAACTTTTACAATGCTTTAAGGAATAGAGATATGTAAGGAACGCGGTTAACTAAAAATTTATAATAGTTGAATGTTTACACACTACCTACATATATATATATATATATATATATATATATATATATATATATATATATATTATTTGAAAGGTTCTTGCTTGTTTGGTCAACATTAACTTTGACAGCTCCTTATAAAGTTTATAGAACGTTTCGTAATACCCAAACGGGTACTTGTTAACTGTATATTATAACAATACACAATGCGGGCAATCTTACACACACACACACACACACACACACACACACACACACACACACACACACACAACACACGCGACTGCCTCTAATTAGAGGGGGAGTCGATTCTGTATATGATTTGAGAAAGTCCAATAGATGAGCGCACGCGCGTGTGTGTATGTAATTGGTGAAAAAAAAACTGGCTTTTAATTAAGAATAGTTCCTTTATATAAATGCTGGGATGCAACGATCCTATATATTGCGCATGAGAAACGCAATGGAATTTTTCTTTATCGATTCGGGGAACGAGAGTCCCAGAAGTGTCTGAGAGCGCTTGTTAAATTGTTTTAAAATTGTTAAATTGTTATATATATATATATATATATATATATATATATATATATACCAAGTACCTGCTGCTAAATTGGAACGCGAGCAAATTTAACGTGATTAGGAATAATTAGGTGTTTAATGTACACGAGCGAGATATTTACTGGTAAGCGTCTTAAATGTGAAATAATAGTTTTAGTTACATTATCAGTATATTTTAATGTAGCAATAAGAAATAGTGATATGAATTTACATGTATAAACGAACAAACAGATAAATGAGTAAATAAACGAACAAACAGATATAAGGTAATAAAGCATGATATAAAAATTATATCATGCGTTCTATGACAAAAAGTCGTTCTGTAGAAAATAAAAAATCTACCTATTTAGCCGCATTAGAAAGGCTAATAGATTTTTTCGTAAATTTGATCCGTATATTGGTTTTCTTTTCCGTTTTAACGAAGCATTGCGGTCGAGTATCTCATTTACACATACATAAATCATTAAATACAATGAAAATCTAACCCCCCCATTTATACAGTATGTTCTTTATATATATATATATATATATATATATATATATATATATATATATATATATATACGTAATTGTATTGTGTCGAGTTGGATTTTTTTGTTTTTTTTTCCATCGATGCAGCGAAACGAAACTATCATGTTCGTATTTTAGTGAGCATTGTCTCCAGCACGATAGAGCTCGATAAAACGAATTTTAACGCTTCTTTATAGTAACATATATAGGTCGCTATGAGCATACTTAATTTAAAGCAGTGAAATTAGCTATTAAACAATTTTAAATATATTTAGAAAAAATGCAGATTTAAAATGCATTACGATGCGTAGCACTTGAAGCATTTATATATATATGTATATATCCATATAAATTATGTATGATCCTATTTAATATAATAATAATAATAATAATAATAATAATAATAATAATAATAATAATTTTTTAGTCTCAATATTTAGAAGTCTAAATGTATAACGTTAATGTAAGTTCTCCCTGTTAATTAACTATATATAAATGTACAATAAAATCCTTTTCATATATATATATATATATATATATATATATATATATATATATATATATATATAATCCATGCGGTTTGCGCGGGTGCAGCCGCAAAAAAGGGTGGCTTACGTATAAACAGTATTCTGAAAGTCACGCGGAAGAGCCGGCGCGCTCTCCCACGAAGCGTGAAAAATCGAAAAATCCCCAGGACTGGAACTGTAGTTATATATATATCGATGGGAGAGCCGGAAGAGAGTACGGGCCTATTGGCTCTGTCGCGAGGCAGCAGCATGGGAATTGGGCGATTCGCGAAAAAGAAGGTCGATTGCCTTATATATATATATTAGAATTGAGAAACTTTTTACTCGTTTACTCGAACTTAAACACTGAAAAGTATATAAATGTATATATGTATCATTCGAATTATAACTTTCGAACATCAAGGAGATTTCAAAATATCGGGAGGATCTTAAAAATTATCGACACTCGACAAACTATAGAGAAGGTACGAATGAATTAAAGACCGAAGAAATTTATTCGTCGCGCCATCCCCCTCCCTGTCACTAGCACGAGCACTGTTTCTGTAATCCAAAGCATTTTGTTATTTCTCATAATCGACTAGGGCACTCTCATCCCGACGAATGTAAGCACTCCGAGTGTAAAAGCTTCATATATTACCGTATATTCTGAAAAATTATCGAACAGGGGTGGGTCTTATAAGTATATCCTGTACCGAACTGTTAAAAATTGCTGGCTAAGAAGACAGAGCTTAATATTTATAATCAGTCCGCAACGTTTTATGGTATTAATTTTCAGCTCGTTTATATGGATCGCGTCGAAATTGAGGAAGATAAATATATACGCGAAAATTTTCGAAAGAATTGTCGATAAGGACAAAAACAATACTTTCGAACGATGCTAATTTTTTGCGCTTCTCTTGTGTCATTTTGTAATTTTATTTTTTTTATTTTTACACCTGTCGACCTTTAGATAACGATATTTAAATGAAAATAGTATAAAACTACCAAATATAAGCCTCTTAGCAGCACCGAGAAAATAGTATGTTTTCGACTAAAGGGAATAAATAGACATTTATTGTCGTCGAACCGTAGAGTTTAGTGTACGTTGAGTTTACAGGCATTCACAACGTTTTTAATAAATTACCTTGAACAATCATGGTAACAAAATTCTTATCTACATATCTTATATATATATCTGAATCTACCCCAGATGTCTCGGATGACCCGCAACCCCATCCTCGTGGCGCGAGGCCCCCTGTAGCTCCACCTCGCGTACCTCGCCACCGCTAATCTAAAATTTTATATTCTAATTCCGTATCCTCCCCCCCCCTCCCCGCCAACTTCGCCGTTTCGTATATGCATACATATACATACATATCCACTCGGACTGCACGCTCGAGAGCTCCGCCGCGCCGGCGTTGCAAAAGAGGTGTATTATATATATATATATATATATCCTGTATATAGGCGCACCTGCACGCGCTAGCCTTTCCGGAAGCTACCGTGCGCGCCGCGAGGGGGAAAAACGGGAAAAACGCGCGCGAGCGCGCGTGCATTTCCCTCTACGTATATGTGCCTATACCTACTCCCCGTTGGTATGCTCATAGATATTTGTAGCGCAACAGGTGCGCATCGGCCAGCGTGCGCGCGGACGGTACCTGTATATATATACATACCGTCCCAGGTATAATCCGTGGGGAGGAGGTAAAACGTTATAACTTTGAAAAATTCTTGGTGGTTTGCTTTTACACGCGTATATGCATATATATATATATATATATATATATATATATATATATATATATATCGATTGAGCGTCAGCAGACTGCCCAGGTGGTTGCTGAAATATGACGACTTTCGGATCGTTTTTATAAAACTTTTATACTTTTTTTCCTTAGCATGGCATCGAGCTACCGAGGTGCGTGCACGTTAAAAAAAAAAATTTCATTCCATTATCCACAAATCTTTTTCTCGCTTGGCTTCGGTTTGATAAATATTTTAAACGATCGTTTCGCCCTGATTCACCATCGTCGCGCAATAACGATTGTAGATTTTTCAACCGAACCATTTATTTCGAGTATGACTATCCATGATTCATATATAGTAAATTATATATATTTAATTCGAAAGTATATAACAATGAATATTTAATTTGGCGCTCCTTTTTATTTGTAATGGCTCAATAATTTACACATATACACAGCACACACACACACACACACACACACACACACACACACACACACATATATATATATATATATATATATATATATATACACCCATCATTCCATCGAGTAATATAGCAGAAAAAATGATTCTTATTATAAACTGAGAAATAACGAGCCGAATGACTTCCCCGACGAGTCCGAGGCCCCAATTTAAAAGTTGACTTTCTTTCTCGCCGAACATCCTTGAATTTCGGCGATATTTTATATCGTATCCAGAACCTTGGGGGCCGGTGCCGATATTTTATATATATATATATATATATATATATATATATATATATATATATATATATATATATATATATGAAAGCCAAACAGACCGAGCTCGGGCTCACGTTCTGAAATTCTGTCCGAAATATATATATATATATATATATATATATATATATATATATACCTGTATACAGTGAAAGTCCGTATATATAATAACGTATACACACGCGACCAGCTCGCGCTTCTGAAAAAAAATTAACTGACTATATACAATCGTATTATAATACTTGTCCGGCTCCTTCATGGCCGTAATTTCGAGACTAATATATATATATATATATATATATATATATATATATATATATATATATATATATATATATGAGTATGTGGGTGCGTGATAAGGGCGATGAAAAAATTGAAATTTCAGTCGAGAGGACATGCAAACCATCATTATATATTTTCAAAATTTATCAGTGGGAAGAGAATAAAATCGCTCCTGTTCTTTATATTCGAGCAAGCATGGAATATATATATATATATATATATATATATATATATATATATATTGCATACATACATTCATACATATAAACGGATACACCACAGACAGCATTAGTCGCGATCCTTTCTCGACCTACCTGGCAGCGAGTCCGACGACGGGAGGAGGGTGGGCAGCGAAACCGGTGAACCTGGTGCACGCTGAAAATCCGCGACTCCTGGGATGTTTGTATATAGAGCCGCAGTTATCTTTCCCTTCTCTCTATCTCTCTCTCCCTCCCTCTCTTTCCTTCCTCAGACGTTACCGAACTCCATTCTAAAGACCGTGGCGATTTATACTGCACTTGTATATTATATTACATAGATGTATTTATTATATAGATGCACACACACTGCTGGCAGCCGCGCACTGTACAAGCACCGATGCATACATGTATTATTATTATATATATATATAAATATATATGTGTGTATAATTATGCACGTAACGCACCAGAATATAAATATATAGTGTAAACTCCGAAAAATAAAGTAAAGGCAAGCGGGGGGCGTACGAGACGGGGGGGGGGGTAAAAAGCCAGGCGAGCCGACCGGACTGCGCGCTCCTCCGCGCACTAAAGAGCCCGCGCGCGCGCACGCATATACCGCGAGCGTCGGAAGGTAACTAACTCACCTCTCCTTCCCTCTCTCTCTCTCTCTCTCTCCCGCCCTCCCTCCCTCCCTACCTTTCTTTCGGTAAGCCTGTATACGTGTAACGTGCCGTGTACATAGGCTGGTATAGGTATATAGGGGAAGGAAGGAAGAGAAAGAGAGAGAGAGAGAGAGAGAGAGAGCGTGCTCTCGGCGCTCCACTCCTCGACCTTTCTTTCTCGCGGAAGGAGTCCGACGTCGCTCTTTCTCTCTCTCTCTTTCTCCCGGCTCTCCGATGCCGACCCGCGTGCACGCTGCACCGAGACCGACAGGTATAAGCAGGTATAGGCTCCTCTGGCTAAGTCCTATAGCGTCCTACTCTATTACACCGTCTGACTCTCGCGACTCCGGCGGCGGGGTCTTTGCTCTCTCTCTCTCTCTCTCTCTCTCTGTCTCCCGATACCCGGCCCATAGTCGCAGTCGGTGCTCTCTTGCTTTTGACCGATCCCTCGTAAGATAGTGGAAAAGAGAGAGAGAAGAAATAGGGGGTAGGGACGCACTTTCTTCCTCATCAACTCGTCGATATAGGATCTCGGGACCCGGGTCATGCGGGTGGTTCGACAGTTTATACCGGGTGGACGCCTCGCCAAGAACACGGCTGCCGTTGTACGGCGTTCCAAAGTATATTAAAAGAGCCATGCCAACCGAGCTCTTACATCGGTATATGTGCGCATGCGTGTGCGCGACGCCTGTGCACGTGTACACGTCGTACATATGATGTACCTGATGCAGCAGGTGGAGAAAAGAAGAGGAGCCTCGCCACGCCGGCCGTCACGACGCGCTCCTACTATATATATATATATACTCGGAGCCGGCGTCTATAATATTATAAGCGTGGGCGAACGAAGGAACGAACGAACGAACGAACGCGCACGCCTCTCCGTCTCGCTCGCTCGAGTTTTAAAAAGCCCGGCGCGGCGCGATCGCAGGACCGTGAACCGAAACGAAACGATCTCGCCCACCCCAACGCCCCCCTCCCGCTTGGCGAACGTATTTACGTGCGCGTGTATTTTATAAATATACGAAGCGCTCGGATCTGAAGAGGGGCCAGGTAGAAAGGTCAGGATCTTTCGATTGGCGATTCGCTTCGATGTTTTTTTTTTTTTTTTTTGCTTACTTGTATTTATTTTTTTTAATTAGGATTTTGGGTTGAGAGCTTGGCGCAGGTATACATCAGCTATAGCACCTGTTATGTGGAACCAGGTGGAACCAAGGTAGAGTCTAAAATTCTGTAGAGGAACGTGACGTTACCGACGGGTTGCAAGAGGCATAAGGACTGTATCAAGGAAGGGTTCTGTTGGGCGCTTATCAATTTTGATATAAAAATATTTAACTGAATCACATGAAATTTATATACTTAGATTATAAGAAATTCTCAATAATAATCTCCATATCTCTACTTAAACTTTTATTGTGACAACTGGTATATATAAATACAGAATTATATATATATATATATATTTTTTTTTTTCTTTACTTCAGTACCTGATAAACTTTTATTCTGTAGTTTTTCGACATAATTCGATGGCTTTTGACAGTGCAGTTAGAACGTAAATGAAGAAGAATTTTGTTCAGAAAAGTTGCCTTGAGACTATACGTGTAAGCAAGATGAAAATCAAGGTTTTTCCCCTTCAAATTCTGCTTGCCATTTCATTATTTCCTACCGTGACCCTATGAAAATTCTCTTACCCCCCGAAAAAGAAATTCCAGGGTTTTATTTATATCCTTACTTTTCAATTTTAAAATTGTTATGTTTTTCAATTTTTTAACAAGGCCGAACTAAGTTTTCGATAGAAAAGGTATAATGAAAAAATGAAAATTTATTTTTAAAGAGTTCGAAAATAAATAAAAAATTTATTTAATTAATATGTTTGCCTTGATCTTCATTCTTCATTCAAATTCTTCAGAGATCTCAAGATAATGTTTATGACGTTGTATCAAGTTAGATCCCTGAAAAAGATTAATTTAATAATAATAAGATTCTTTTATACTTAATAAAAATTCAGTACAGTTCAGAAAAAATAGAAAGCAATTCGTGAAAGAATAAATTTTTGTCGTTGTCTTTGGGCAATAATGAGGGGCTCTGTTTTGAGGTTGCAGTTGATTATAATGTCCTATTGAGAAGAATGCAACATAATCGAAAGGATTCTTAAAGAAAAAAAATCAGAGGTACGGGGCAATTCTCAAAGATATATTATTTAACATATTATTAATGTCGCCCATCCGTAATTAAACATTACTGCAAAGAGTGATATGAGATGGTCTTGCAGTGCGAATAGAAGCAAAAATAAAAACACAATTTGTAATTGAGTAGTGTTTTCATCAGCTTTGATATGTGCCGATTTTATTTTGGGCTAAACAATTTTTTTAAGCAATCAATTATTTCAACAACATTCAATTTTCAGATGCTCTAAAGATTTACTTGGCAGTGAAAATAAGAATTGGATACAAAAAAATCATCGTTTTCAATAAACGTATTGTCAATCTCGTCCTGGAATTTGGAATAGTTACAGTAAATTACGGTGTTGTATAGACACAAAGGGTATGATCCCATCCAATAACGATAAAATTTTTTAAACGATTTCTTATCTGATTTGACACGAAAATTTAAAGTACATGAAACATAAAGTTATTATTATGTCTATTCATAAGCATTTACATATAATGTTAAATTGTTAAAAAATAAAGTACTTAAAGATAATTCATTACCGCCTGTCAAGGATACATAATGTTTCCTTAAGTTGATAAATGTTTGAAAAACAAGTAACAAACGATTTGCAACAGTATAATAAATAAATATATATTTTGAAAAATGTGATTATTTGAGGGATACAACAAAATAATTTATTACCTGTTGCGTAAATGAAAATTATTTTTACAATTTTCAAAAATATAAGAACTTTTTATACCATTCTCAATTGTCTAATAATTATTTTTCAAAGAAATCTTAACTTAATGAAATATTATTTATCTTTCGCAGACGGTAATAAATTATTTTTGAAGACTTTATTTTTGAATAATTGAAAATATCTAGATAAATGCTTATTAAATGTCGCGGCGATGTCTGCTTCATTATTTGCAGATTATCTTCTTAGTAAAAATCTTGCCACCTATGCGAGAGCGAATAATAATAACCTTAGGTATCGTTTACTTTAATCATATATTAATAAACGATATAAGAAAAACTATAGGGCAGGCGGTAATAAATTATTTGTAAATTGTCATTACTATCGCCCGACCTAATAGGAACCTTTGTAAATGATGTGAAAACAATGAGAAAAGTACAAAACATTTTTTTATGTGTTCCAGAATTGTGGTACAGTTTGAAATGATTGGGAGCCGACTAACTAAGTCCAAGTGGTTTGTTACGGTTGACGTAGACGGTACACAATCTGCTAGTTTATTGTAGAGGTTTTTATGTAATGAGTACCTTAGAGGATTAATGAATGGGAAAAGGAACGCAATGCCACCTAATGCCCCCTAAGTGTATCTAAGCATTGAATTCCACCCTGAATGTTTATTTATTATTATTACTTTCATAAACATTATTTGCATGCAAATTGTGTCAATTATTTAATTTCTAATTAAAATTATGAGGTATTAATTTACTTAAATGTAGCTAAAGATATTTTAATGAGATCATCCGCATTATATATAAATTCAAGTTTTTGAAGTATACACATTCTTCTTTCATAAACTATGAATCCTTTTATAAATGTTTATTGATCCCCTTTTAAATTTTCATACATCATGGGATGATTTTTATTATTTATTCTATAACTCAATTTAAATAAGAAACAGCAACGAGATAGTTTGTATCAAATAAAAATATTTACTACACTATTCTTTTAAAGCTTGTAACTTATATCACAACTTAAAGATAAAAAGTTATAGATATAAATGTGTAAAATGCGAAGTTATAGTAATATCGTAGTTGCTGACGAATGAAAAATAAATTAAAAACATTTTTAAAATATCTTTTTTTCCATATCCTCAAGTATTTATTTAAAAAGTATTCGCAGACTTACATAATTTTATTATGATAGACATGAAATGTAATATCAGTATAATCATGCCTATGAAGTTCTATATATGTATCTTTCTAATTTTTCAAAAAAATTCGATTTTATTTCTTTCATGTAAACACACTAGTTGAAGTAACACCAGTTTTCTTTAATTTTCAAATTTCATATTTTCACGTCATCTCTACAATAACCTTTAGAAAAAGCCATTAATTTATCAATATAAATCAATAATCTAAGCTGCATTTTATCTAACGTAATTTGACATTTAATTTTGAAATGGTTAAATTATAAAGTATATTCTGCTTTCACATGTACACATTTATATTGAAAATATATTCTTATATTTTTTCGGCTAATACGTTCGTGCTGTAAAGTTCGCGCATAAAGTTTCATTCTTTTGCAATTATGGTTTTCTGAAGGCAGCGATTGTTATACGTTAAAATAAATTACTAGTAAGCCTTGTATATAGTTTAGCAAATATCAGCTAGAAAAAATTGAGCAATTTTTTTGCCTCAAAGTCTGCTCAACTTACATGGTTTCCATTCAGACATACAAGCATTCTGGTAAACTGTAAATGTCAAATTTAATTTTACTTTTTTAATTTTAAAGTGCATTTCGCGACAGTCCTTTCTAAAAATCAATCTTTTCGTTGTACAAAATGTTGATTTGCTTTTTCTACATGTCATTTAGACCAAAAACACGAATACATTAATTGAGATATTGAAATATATATATAAATATAAAAAAAAAGAAAGCATCTTTCAGAAACTGAATTCTTTGAAGTAAAAGCGACTAAAATTTATATATGATTTTGTATGACAATGTATAACTTTCATTATTTCAGCTGGTCAACAAAGTTGAACTGAATGACCAGTTTTTAAAATAGTTTACATTTGATAAGGATCTTTGAGATTGCACTGTTATTTACACTTGAGATATAAGTATAATTTAGTAACTGCGATTTGTTGTAGTATTATATATATATATATATATATATATATATATATATATATATATATATATATATCGAAAGAGTTCTGATAGACTTTGCGGTATATGAACATTATAATACATGTGTACATATACATGATTAACAAATGAGTAGATCCAATATATAACTTAATAAATTAGATCATTTATATACAATACGCATGACATTACATTCAAATAATATAAATCGTTAACGTACATATATATAGAAAACTAAATAACACTATCGCGTAACAATTAACAGCCATCGCCTTTCTTTACACTCATTATAGTGGCATGATAACGTATACGTTACACGTAAATTATTATAGATATATAGATAGATACATTTACTTTTTGGTACAAGATATACACATTATGAATTTTTTAATTTGTAGTATGTTATCATGTTGAAGCAATAATAGATCTTGTTTTATGAAAGTATAATTTTAGGAAGATCGCTTTAAATGTCACTGACAATAAGATTTAATAAAAATTAACGTTATATGGAAGCATTAGACAGTGACTAAAGTAATCATATAACATATAACTTGTACCTTAAATTAATTCTGAATATGAATTACATTAGTTAATATAAAACAATTATTAATAACAGTTAGGACGACTAGGGGATAGTATAAAGTATACCTTAGTTTACCTACTGGTGTTGATGCTCCCTATATATTTTTTCCGAGTAACTGGAATCAATTAATAAACTTTTCAAAAAAATATTATTTTGTAGTTGTAACAAAATTTTCACTTAGTCTTTTATTTTAACTAGTCATTTTCCTATTTATGCATGGGGGCGCGTTAAATAATTTTGATTTCGTCGTTTTTCTTGTATTACTTAATGCTTATTATCAAAAAGTGTATACTAAATAAAATAGTTAAGTGCATTTAAAATAATTAACGAACAAAGCACTTTAAAAAATAAATTTAAACATAAACTTAAATTTTTTATTTCTACTATTCTATTTGTGAATAAAAATATTACCTGAAATTATTTGGAATATTTTATATAAAAATTACTGTAGTTAATACTCTCACTTGCTAACAGCATTTTCTGAATTTATACAGCTATCATGAAATTACCATTTTCTTGCTTTCAAGTAGAAAATGCATTGATTTGTAACAAAGAGACGCTAAGAGTATCGTTTGTTACATATTACTCTTCAAGTAAAATGAATAATTTACTGGAGTAGAGCTGTTATATCCCAAATTTTAATGATACGATCTTGTCCAACAGTTAGGAGCCTTCTTCGTGGTGCATCCAGATCCATATAAACAATGCTATGTTTAGCATCATGAAAAGATGCTAATGATGTTAAGCTGAATAATGAAATTTAATTTGATTAATATTGCAATAAAATTTAAAGTCAGTTTAATGATATAAAAAATTTTTAAATAATTTTTGACTAATTCAATGTACTTGTAACTGACTACACACTATGAATTATAAATTAAATGTAAAGTTAGTCAGTGATAGTTTCTGATCAAAATTTTACTATTTCTTTAAATAAAAATAGAAATTTTTTTTTAAGAGTAAATAAAATAATTTATTTCTAATTAAAACTTACTTGGCAGCTTTTAATTGAATATGGCATGGATCACAAACTCGAACTTCAAATTCAAAACCCATTGATGGAATTGGAATACGCTGTGATGTACATCGAGCACAAAGTGCTTGACCACAGTGACGACAATGATGTTGTCTTAAACCTATTTGGCGTTGATCCATCATGGCTTTAATGTTCCAGAAAAATGGTCGTCCACATGCCTAATTTTTTCAAATATGTAATAAAATTTATGTTTATATATGTACAAAATATTTTTAGAACAAATATTTATGCTCATACTTGACATGTATTTGATTCCACCCAGTTCGCTGTTTCTTTTCTATTGGCTGCCATATCCCAGCAAACTATGACTCCATCTTCACCTCCAGAAAATAAAATACGTTCTGCAGTGGCATAACATAATGCTGTTACCTTATTACTGAAAATATAAATATGATATTATTATTTAAACTATTTCTGTTTATCATTCTACTAGAAACTAAATAATATATACAATCAATAATTATAATTGTTTCCTTTGTATTTTATAATTTTAGAAAATAATAAAATGATTCTATAATGTAACGATATATGATAACTTTAGAATTTAATTCATTATTGAGATATTAGTTACAAAATTTTATTACATTCAGTATAGAAATAATATTTTGCTGATTTCATAAAAATAAAATTTATATTAAATGGTTATTAGACTTTAACAAATAATTATTTGAATTTAAAATGTAAAAATTTTAATTTAAAAGTATATATTCTAAATTACTCTAAAAAGAAGTATAATTCTGAAATATTTTAAAAAACCCAATAATTTATAGTTCAAAGTTTTTATATATTGTATAATAAAAAATTCTTTATTTTTCTTATACTAATTTGAAATTTATGAAATAACTTACTGATGTCCTTGCAATTCATAAGCAGTTCCTTGTCTTCCACCAATATCCCAAACAATTATACTTTGATCAAAACTGCCTGAAAATAGTAGCTGCTTTTCACTATCCCATGACAAAGATCGAATGCTACCAGTGTGTGTTTTCAAGGTAGTTACAAAAGAACAGCCATTATTATCTAATTTCAGCATTTGAATTTGACCAGAATAGTCTCCAACAAAAGCATATTTTGATTGTGAATCAAATCTACTTTTATTAAGGAAATGCCAGCTTAATTATATTAAAATATTTTAAACAAGTACAAAAATTTTACTTAATTTATTTGTAAGAAATATTTTCTATTAACATGTAATTTTATGCATCTTTAATTTAAAATGGAAAAGTTATAGAGAATTATAAAAGGATACTGCAGTGCTGTATACCATGCATCAGTTTGAAATGCTCCAATTTTCTGACCAGTTTCAGTGCTATGATATTGAAATAGTTTATCTCGTCCAATACTAAGTATCCATCCGGAATTTAAAGCAAATACAACACCTGTAACTCTAGCCTGATGAGCAATATATTCTCGAATAGGAGTCATTCGATTATAATCAGATTCCAAAACAAATTCCTATAATGTTAAGAGTAAATTAAATCATCATTATCAAAATCATTAGCATTACCATTATTATTATTTTTTTATTATAATAATTATTATTACAATTTTCTTTATAACCAAAAGAATTATTATTAAACTTTATACATACATTAATACTGCCATTTTCAAGTCCAACAAATAATTGCCTTGTTTCAGGGCAAAAATTCATAGAAGTTGCGCCTGCAACCATGTACTGACACACACTTGGCCAATATTGACCTGAATCTCGTTTCAACCAGATTCTAACAGTTCTGGAAAAATGTATTTTAAATTTTTGTTGATTATAAACACTACAAAGTACTAACATTTTCAAATAAATTGTATATTAAGTAATCATAATTAGGTAAATGAGATTAATTATTTCAAGACACAGAAATGACAAAATTACCTTGTATAAGTAATGATAGTGTACAAGAATGAATTCTTTATATATTTTTGATGAGAAAAACATAAATATTTTTTTTTAACTATAACTTATATAAATCTTAAAAATAGTTAAAATTGATTAAAAAAATCAATTGGAATGAATCATTAATTACAAGTTTAGAAAACGATTGCTAACAAAAGGATGATATAGTAGAACATATATACTTCAAGTACATTGAGATCTAATTAAAATATGATAACAAAAGCATTAAATTAGTTTGAAAGTTATATACAAAAGTTATGTTAATTAAGGGAATGGGATGAAATTTAGTTATATGTAGAAATATTATACGTGTATATTATATATATATATATATATATATATATATATATATATATATATATATATATATATATAAACATTGGCAAAAATGCATGCATACTGTACCTGTCGTCGCAAATGCTAATAACACCATCCACTCTGGGTATGATAATTGCAGCATTAATATCATCGTTACAGCCTTCAAGTTTTGATAAAAGAATTGGCTTCCTGTTGCTGCTGAACTTATCCTGATTAATGCCTGGTGCTGGTTTTATTTCGGCTGCCATTTCACCTGCTGTTCGTCGGCATTAAATTGCCAATTCTATTGTCATTTGACAGTTATAAGACTTCGGCAATGATGACGACGATAATAATAATAGTGGCGCGGGATTTAGAAAAATCGACAATCGTTTATAGAACATATAAAGTTAAGAAGAATTGCAAAAAATACCGCGTAAGCTTGTGTATCTGCTTGTATTATATAGGTATGCCCATTTTCAACGTACTACAAATTGCAAGTTCAACGACAAAACGATTAATGAACAGTGAAAAGAAGCAGTGAACTGCACAAACACGACCGTACACAACTGAACCTGACTGAACACTGAACGTGCACTGAGCTACACATACACTATGAAATGAACTGACTGAACCGTCGGTCTAATCTCTTGAAGAACTGAAGCTGAAGTCTGACTCGCCTGATGTGTCCAGTTTGGTGTGGTGGTATGGCCTCTATACAACTGCCGCAGTAATCTAAGATAAATACTGCAATGCATTAAAATAAGAATTTGATATATTATATAATACCATAATATATTACGATTTATATAATTATATTACATTTATATATAAATGTATACAATGTATCAAATATTACACACCCATACACACACGCAGCGCGCGCGTCTATATATATATATATATATATATATATATATATATATATATATATATATATATCACGGCGATATATCTGGCTGAATCTAAGGGCTCAATTACACGTTGGCGGTTAATGGATATTAAATTCCGATTCAGTCATTATATATATCCTGTTATTCTATGCGATATGGCATTATGCAGCATATACATACATATATATATATATATTATCTCGCGCAATAACTTCAGATTACTTTATTGATAAGATTATCTCAGATAATATTTAAATAATTTTAAAATTATATAATAAATCATATATTTAAACGAGTTTTTATTTATCTGAATTTACAATTATTCATTTATTAAATTAAAACACAGTATTTTATAGTTTTAATCAATATTTGTTATATAATTGTTAAAAATAATGAACTTCTTGCCTGTTCGGTAGTTGATTACTTATAATTGTCAAAATAATTTCTTAAGAATAATAAATATATAGGCATGGATTTTTTGCTTATTTACTCAGCTGTTTTTCAAACATGTAAAACTATATATATAGTTAAAACATAATATGTGCTAGCATTGCCAGCTTGTCAGCAGATATTTGTGTGCGTGCTTGTGTGTGTACATATGTGTTTACGTAGGTGTGTAAGTCAGAATAAGCTTCTCATAATACCTACGCCTTTTACGTTACGTCCATATATAGTTTTATAATTGCATTAATTTAAGTAGCTGTTATAGTTTCTTTAAACTTTAAATAGATTTTATTTACACCAATATTTCCATGTATTCTCAATGGTCTATCATTAGAATTTTTATTTTAACTTTTTTAAAAGAGTTCTTTTTGTACAAAACGTGACTTTAGAAATAAAAATATTTTTTACTAGCATAACCTAATATGTGATAATAAAAATACAAACCGTCCTAATCTAACAAAGAGATTTTTATTAAATATTTAAAATTATTAAAATAATATGAAAACTTTACAATCAACTTTAAGTTAAAATGTCTACTAATGCTTCGATTTCTGGCATAAAGGTAAGAGGTTATAACTGATTTATATTATGTTATTTATGTTTGTTAAAATTGTTTATTTTGTCAATTATAGAATGAAGGTGATTCTGAGGATGATTTTAAGAGACAAGGCTCGTTTAGAAAATTACTACCAGTTAATAGTAATGGAGATTCACAACTTAGTACTGCTGTCAAAATGATCGATCGTCCAAATGCCTCTCAAAGCAGTAAAGAGTATGCTGTGTACCTTCAAGAATATAATATTCTTGCAGAATAGTTAGTGCATACATTGTTAATCATAATTTAACTTTATATATATATATATATATATATATATATATTATTATTAACTTAAATTAACCTTAAATTAACTTTTATACCCTTAAATTAACATTTTAAATACTTATATTTATTTTTAGTAATATGCTGCGTAGTCAGGATTTAAGAGGAATTTATGTAATACCCTCAGCACAAAATTCATTTCGTAATTATTTATTTTTAAATATTTACATGTCAATTGTTTAGATTTCAAATTAAAAATAAATAACTGTTTATAGTTTGGTTTGGAGTACAGTTTATTCGACAAGGAGTTTATCAAGGTGGAGTTTTCAGGTTTACAATAATGCTTCCTCAAAATTTTCCAGATGGAAAATGTCCAGTTAGTATGATTACTTGATACACTTCAGAATAAGATATACCTTTATATTTCATTTTCTATATATTCTTTATAATTTTTTACAGACTGTGGTTTTTCAGACTAAAATATTTCACCCTTTAATTAATTATGAAACAGGAGAACTTAATGTAACTTGGGGTTTTCCTGAGTGGAAGCGAAATAATAGGATTTGGCAATTAGTTCAATATATAACAAAAATTTTGACTAAACTTGATACCAAAATGATTCCAATTAATGAGGAAGCTTCATTATTGTATGTTATCTTTCATATTGCTGTTATTGCTAGTAGTTTTAACATAAATATATGAAAATATTTTGTATTCTAGATTAGAAACAAATTTTGAAAGTTTTAAGGAGCATGCTAAAAAATGTGTTAAGGACAGTTTGAGTGTAGTGTATGATCCACCTTCAACAGATGATCCACATTATATCACATTTAGTCCTTATGATAATGAACTGCATGACCCTGTAAAGCAGGAAATTTATAAGCCAAAGGTAATATACTGCATTATTGTAGAAAATTTGAGCTTTTTAATTTGTAAAGGTATTTTTTGTTTATTATTTATTTTGTTAATATTAATATTCATTTCTTAAAATTATTTCTAATTATATAAATTTATATACATCAGGATGAAAGTGAAAACAAACCTACAGGGTATTCATGGGTTCAGCCAAATTCTCTACAACCATTTTCAAAACCAGAAGCCAGATAACAAATAATAATTAGCGTTTTACGCTTTCAATTTATAAATAGAATACGTAATTGTATTTAAATTTTGCTTGCTTATACAATGAAAAAAAAAGAAGAAAAACAAATGCGATTTGAACTATTTTTGTACTGTAAGCAAGTAGTGTCATTTAAAAGTATTTGAATGAATTTACGCTTAGCGATTTGTACTGAAGATTTTTACTGACTGATATGAAATTAATTTTGTTACAAAATATTAATACTCATTGCTGATACAATTAAGAAATGAGCCAACCATGTCCTACTATGATCAATTATTCGCTGTAAGCAATGTTAATAAGAAATTGTAATTTACTAGGAATGTTTTTAACTGGCGATAGTATAGTGTTGGTGAAAATATTAATGTAACTTAAGTTGTATTTTTCGTTAGTAAAAAATTGTTATTATAGAGGATAATACTACTGATTCTCTAAGAACAACGATTGAGATTGTTATATATTGAACAAAATAATTATTTAATTACATTTAAATAGTTTACTTTAAGGAGAGTAATTATTTAAAATGTTCATTTAAATTTTGTTTCATGCTTCAAACAATTACTTTTACATATAATATTGTTTTATAATTTAACTATCAAATGTAAGTGCAATAAGTAAAAAGCAGAGCAAAAGTTTAATGTAACATATTCTCTTGATTTTAATAAATTTGTTACAAGAAAGTGTGTGTTTATTTGTTTGAATTTTATTGTGTTCTATTTGTTGGGTTGAATGTGTTTTTAATTTATTTATATAAGTATAAAAAGCTTATAAAGAAGTTTATTTTAACAATCTAGATCTTTTTAGTTAATAGTAAATCATAATGTAAAAACTCATAATAGTTAACAAAAGAAGTATGTGAAATTATGCGAGAAAGTAATATAGATAATAAAAATTACTTTATTATTAATTTAAATAAAGTAAATACTTTTTTATTTTATCATTGTTTTATTTCAGTTTTCAAAGGAGAAACTGAGTGGTTAATATATTTTACAATATCTGTCACGTACAATTACACACAGTTAAAGTACTTATAGTACATTGAAAAAAATAAGGGTGCTTAGTATGAGAGGCAGATTAATGGATTTTCTTTTCGTGATTTACAATTTTGCGCCAGCTCTAAACTAATTTAAGTAATATGCGATTTTTATATACATTTATACAAGTATTAGATAAAAGAAATTTTATTATTTTATTTTATATATTGTTTACGTCTATATTTCATTTGGAAAAATTTATTTATCGAAACATCAAAATCAATCACTTTTAAAAGTTTAATAATGCTATAATGCATTCAAACGTTATAGGCTTAAAACAGTAAGAAAATAATTTTTTATTCGCTTTAATTTAAAAAATGATTGTTCTTCAGAACAATTAGCGATTATAGTTTAAACGCACACAGGCTATAGCAATATTAGGATGAGTTAATTGAAAATTTTTCTTTTTAACCATTTTCATAAATTTATTGGTGTTCCCTTCTTTTGCCTTTGACTCATTGCTATTGTCAAAGTGCGATTGTTTCCCATAGCTATATATTGGATCTTGGAACTCACATGCTGTTATTTAATTATATTTTTCTGTAAAGTTAACGCAATTTATTTAATTTGGCTGCTATATTATCTAAAATAACATAGAGTACGATGACTATGAAATTATCTTTACCATTAAAAATAAGCTTTGCAGAAAATTCGTACTTGTGTATTTTTATTACAGAACTATGTTTTTTACTTCATAATTCATTTTATTTGGTACAACAGAAATTAGCTTTGAAGTACAACACAAATAAACAATATGCGAACCTTATAATATTTTAATTGATATAACGTTATAATAGATTTTATAACAAATATATACATAACGTAGTTTTTTTAATTCTTTCCCCAAAAGACCATTTTTGTCAAAAAATATATCATATATCCAAATTATAACTGCATTGGATAATAATTGAAGCTGGTGGCATTGGAATTTCTAATCAGCGACCTAAAAAACATGTAGAGATATCAAATGTACTTCCTGGACTCCGAAATGGTTACTACACCTCATCAACTCTTCTGTCGCCCTAGGATTAGGCGAGAAAGGGAAAGAGAGAGAGAGAGAGAGAGAGAGAGAGAGAGAGAGAGAGAGAGAGAGAGAGAGCGCCAACTATCATCATCGCTTCCCCTTTTGAATTGTTCGATCGGTCCATGATTAGCGACTGATATAATGGCTTCGGTTATCGTCTTTTTAAAATTTTTTAAGAAGTACCTATTATATTATACGTGGATTATTTTTAAATGACAATTAACGTTTAATTTATTTAAAATATAAAGCATTTTATGATCTTATAAACATTAAACATTAATGATCAGTAGCATATATGTATAAGTGTACATATTAATCATTGCCTCAAGTAACTTACTAAAAATGTGAGTCACACACGATGTTTATGACTAGGAATTTTCTTCAATTATAATACAGTACATTGAATATAATATTATAATATTTAAACAATTAAGATACTTAAAATATTACATCAGTAGTATGGTTGGTTGTAAAATTTGAAATTTTCTTAAAATGAACAGCTGCGCCGGATACTAATAACCAGCATTTTTGATAACAAAAAAAATTAAATAATAGATATTATCCATTTCTACTTTTAAGAATTTTCTTTGTTAAAACTCGTTTTTTACAACTTTTCGGGTTGATCGTTATCTTACCGTTAAGCCAATTCTATTGCAAAGACGTAACCAATCGCTGCTGCGGTTTATTTAGTCAGAAACTGAATGTTTCTCTTGTAATGGTAATATTTATGTTAATACAGATAAATAATGTCATTAGTTCTTAAAAATGCTTAAAGAACAAATAAAACTAAAATAATTACATTATAGAAAAATTTACATTACATATATCTATCTACTTTTGAAATAAAAAAAGTTAAAAATGGAAGTTAAAAGCTTAATTTAAAAATATAACAATGATACTGTTTACAATACTATATTTAATGCTTTTTCGTTTTAAAATATAAAAAAAAAATGTAATCTAGAAATTATTTGACTTTTTTAATACTTAATTTTGAAATTATCATAATATGAATGACATTCATCAATAATCTAAAGCTAGAAATTTTATTGTATTTTGTTAAATGTTATACATATATAGCAATAATGAATTTAATCTAATTTAATTTGTGATTAATAAAATTTTCACTAAAAAACTTTTTATTCACGATAAAAAGTATGAATTCCTATAATAGCGAAGAATGAAAATGTTTTACGTTGTTTGAAATATATACTTGAGACATTTTGATAACTTGATAACATACTGATGATGCCATGTGGCGTTACGCAGCCTTATAAATCATTTGTAATTTTAGCTAAAGTTTAAACAATTGATTATATAATCATATTGATATAGTAATAATAAGGTTAAAAAGATTTGGAAATAAAGAGGTCATGTACATTTTTTTTTTGTCAAAATGCATACTTTACAAAAATAAATATTTTGATATATTTGAAATTATTGTGGACAATTAAAGAACCGAAGTGATGAACAATTAGTTTAAAATGGCACGCAAGAAACATGATTTAACCGCGATTCGTATTCGGGCGGTCTGATTTCTTAGATCGTTGACGTCCTTGAAGTTCGTTTTGTCAAAATTTGATGATAAAAAGGTTTACATTTATCGTTCAATTTCTGTGACAAAGTCTGAGTTCTAGAATAAAAATTTATAGAAAAAAAAAGATATTCTCGTAAAAGATTTATAACTTTTAAAACTATATCATAATAAATAATCTCGATTGATCTCAGGGTATACTTGAGATGGACAGTTAAATAATCAAAATTTTTCACGAATTAACATTTCATTTAACATTCTATCTTTTAAGGCAATATTAGTTTGCTGAAGTCAACGCGCCAATGCTGACGAAACGGTGGCGTCACAGTAAAATACAGTAATTTTTAATATCCAACTCACCCGATCTGACGCCGTGCCTGTGGCATCAATCAATATTATTTATTGTTAGACCTAAAATATTGAGGACACCAATGGTTCTTCAATTATTGACGTTTTGATATTATTATTTGAATCATTTTTTAAAAATAATCAATACCATTATATAATGGTTTTTTTTTTATTACGACAATATGATTTTATAAACTAAGTGTATCGAAGTGGATTTTCCAGAATTTCTTAAAGCGCCCAAAGAATATGCGATTCCCGCATTTAGACTCGCAGCGCGTATTGCGCGCGCGTAATCTTAATCTAATGTTACGTCAATTTTCTTCACTATATACCGAATGTAAAACTAAGTGACAAATTATTCGCTGCTGGCATTAACATGACATAGTGTGCAATTTACTTAATCTACGTTTTATAATTGTACGTTATGTTATTGGTATTTAATTGAAATATATACATAATTATATAGCTATAACGTTCATTTTACAATAATATACGTAACGATATAGCTATGAACATAAATAGTTCATTTACCTTTTAACCTGATACTTTTGTTTCGTATTATATTGTAGAAATTCTCATTTTATTACGGTTAATTTTAAAATAATCACTCGTTACGTAAATAATTAAAACACCGATATTAATTGTCTGATTACTGTCTATTATTCTTTATCAATAAAAATAGACGATGTTACGCTTATCAAATTCCCTAAATCTTTCTAAGTAGAATCAGATTCAATTTACAATTAGAAAATACGTA